>CM070827.1:15775189-15802139 GCA_036326025.1 Chrosomus eos
GACAGCAACATTGCCCAGCAACATTGCTCAAAAAGTTGCCCTGTGTATCATCACCTAAATAGTTTTCAGGAAAATTAAATTTTTTACCTAGACCCACACATCTTGTGAATATTCAATTTATCTTGTTAAAATGTTTTTTCCCCTCAGTCTGAACATGTTGAACAATGATTATTAAATCAAACAACAATATTGTTGATGATAAATTCAAAGTTAATTTTTTTTCTTCTTCAAAACGCTATAAATCCACACACAAAAAATGGATGATTTTGCCCACTTAAAGCTGCTGTCCGTAACATTTTTAAGATAAAAATAATCCAAATTAATTATTTAAAAAAAAAACATCTTCAGCCAGTGTTCAAAACTATCTGCTTGCCATAGCTAGATTCAAAACGGTTAGCTTGTAATAATGATTTTAATTCCAGTGGTACTGGTGGGTTTTCGCGGGAAATTCGAGCATGTCTTTGCGTCATTACGTCACATCCGTACACATAAAGAAGGAGTTTCGGCTAGCCGGCTATACTGCGCGTGAGGAGATGTAGAGATGGGCTTTTCTCGCAGCACTTTACATGATTAAACTCATGGCGGATCCAGAAAGATCCAAACAACAATCATCAGTGTCAACTGGAGATTAACCAGTTATAAAACCCAAAAGACTTCGTACTTCGGAAGGTGGAAAGAGAAAGAAACCGTCTCATGCGAACACAAGGATTACACATCGGTGGGGCTTTTGAAAGGTGCGTGAACTCTGTGTTTTGAAGGGGTTCGAAACGGAAGAAGAGACAGCTTTTTCTGCTGAACAAGTAAGACATTTCAATAGTTCAATCGTGTAACAGTACGTTTTCTTAATTCACACAGTTATGGAGTTTCCTTTGTTGTGTCTTTCTCGTTTAGCTATTATGGAGAATATGAATTCTGAACTACACAGGTAATCATAAAACACATTAAATAACGTTAGTCACGCAATGGTGATGTTGTTAACATGAACAATTTGAGAACAAAGTAGGCTATGATTTTCACGGTTGCTGTAACGTTAAATCGCGCTGATTAAATCTAACGATCGCTTGTCATGTCGAATGCTTTTTCCACCCTTAGTTGATCAGAACAAAAATGGATGTTACTTACTTGTTCAGAAGACATTTTCCGGTGAAAATTCTTATGTTGGTCAAACTTTCAAAACGTGAATCTGTGATTCTGAATGACAGTATCCACACAGCGCGTGATTGACAGCAGCACTCGCCTCAAAACACTGTGTTCATCCGCGCCGTTTCATGCCGATTTACAACCCACATATAGATTATTATTCCGCGAATCACTGCAGTTACAGATTTCGTACAGAGATGGCGACAAAAAGGGACAATGCTACGGACTGCAGCTTTAATTAAGTTTTTTTTTGTAGAAAGCCTTTCTTTAAAGTGAATTTCGTTTTGTATAAATTGTATCTTAATTTTAATAATGTTTTCATTAACCAATTGCCTGGATTTAGTAAATAAGAAGCAAATAGACAATTTAATCATGACATGGAGGCGCCGCAGCCGTCACTTGCATTGCACGTGAGCTGGAGCGCATCTCATCATAAATTAACCGAAATTCAGCGTAGCCTATGCCTCACAGCAGACATGAGAAATATATCTATATAGAAAGCTTGAAATGTCTTTAAACGAAACAATTAAAAACGAAAATAAATAGCCTAGGCTACTCTCTGATTATGTAATCCATTACACGCATTTCTCTCTATAGGCGTGTTCACTACAGAGATGCTGATCGTCAATTTCATCTTTGCAGACACTGACACACAGAAAACAGTTGATTAATAAAAAATAAAATAAAAAACTAGATTTTCCAACGATATTCGACTTTTGCTCCTTGATCGTCGAATGCCATTTTTGGCAGAAATTATAGACAGAAACCTTTGGCAGCAGCATCTACCCCCATGTGTAGGTCTCACTTGCTCATCAAGGCCATTAAAAGTATTATCACAGTTTAAAGCACTCATTTTGAGGAATGAATGAACAAACAAACATCTGTTCAGCGCGCCGATGTTGGATTGCGTAGAACGCTCACCGAATTCTGACTGTCGAGAGAGGATTTATCGCGTTTAGGCTAAAAATAGGTTTGGCGCTTAACGCGGTTTGGAAAAGAACTGCATCTTGCAGTACATTTTAAACAAGGAAATATAGCGATTTGGCATGAAACATTGATGGAGCAGTGAATAGGTTCAGAACACAGCAAAACGACATGACAAACTAATTTTTTTTTAAAATGGCGTTTATCGCGTTTTGGAAAAGAGCTCTTCAAATATATTTAGCTTATTATTCAGAATGCACAGTTGAAAGAAAATATATTTATAGGAACATTTCAGCAGGCTCAAGATAATTAATACAGAGATCATTATTGATTGTTTTAACGAATTGGCATCCATAAAACGTAGTGATAATCTGCATTCTCGTGTATGTATGTGCGCTGAGCGCGTAACCGGAAACTCACAATATATAAGAAGTAGAACGTGGAAGTAGTTGTGCAAGTAGTCCATTACACTATCTTTTGAGATCAGTAACATTTTTGTGTCATGTGTTATTTATTTGATCAGAAATCTGAAAAAATATACATAATTTTTACATTTTAAAATGTGTTTTATTTTAATATATTTTTTCAAGTAATATATTCCTGTGAATAGATATTCCTAAATATTCAGCAGACATTACTCCATTCTTAAGTGTCACATGATCCTTCAGAAATCATTGTAATATGCTGATTTGCTGCTCAAGAAACATTTATTATTAGGGCTGGGCAAGAAAGAAAAAAAAAATCGCTTTTTCGATTAATCGTTGTTGTTTTTTTTAAATGTGGTCGTTTCAAAATCGATTCTCAAATGCAATGAATCGATCTTTTCCACATTTATTTATCCATGATCACCCCACTGTTCATTTTGGCAGCCATTTTTGATTTAGTCTTAGTCTTCAGACGAAAGTGCTTATTGGTCTTAGTCACATTTTAGTCATTTAGTTTTTCATAGTTTTAATTTTTCATTTTTGTCAACTTTCAGTCATTACTTTTAGTCATTTAGTTTTTCATAGTTTTAATTTTTCATTTTTGTCAACTTTCCGTCATTACTTTAAGTCAAACTGCAGTTACCAACATTAATTTTGGTAGCTATATTATATGTAGTCTTAGTATATGTCATTATCATTTTTCTCTCTAGGCCAATTCAATTAAGCTTATGAGAAATTAGAATCAAGGTAACAGGCTGTGACATTGCACTTTTTAGCAGTAGCTGTAGCACATAACCCTTTTCCTTAGTTCAGTGGTTCTCCAATTTTTTAGAGTGCTGTACCCCCTGAGGCATTTAAAGGGGTCATGAACTGGCTTTTTAAAATTGTTTATATTGTTGTCTGAGGTCAACTTATAACGTTCGCTTGTTTTTTACATTCAAAAACATCAAAATGAATAAGTAATAGGCTATTTTCTACCCTAGTTTTGAGCCTAGCTGAAAAACGCTCGGTTTTTATGGGCGTCTCGCATTGAAGACTTGGAAGTAAACGCCCACTGATGTGAGTGGATAACATTTTTGCATATTATAACGAGTTTCAACTGGTCAGAAACGATTAGACTGATACACATACACAATTATTAGATATCAAACTATCTGTAACAATGCAATACTAGCCTATCAGATTATTATTACTTTTTAAATAAAAATTTTACTCACATAAGTGTGTTGCACCATTCCTGTCGGATCCAATATAGAAGGCACAGCACTGTTTTTTAATCTTAATCGGTCTGCAAATCCAGTCTCGACCTGTGTCTTGTTTATAATACAAAACAATCCTCAGTGAAATGAAGCGAACAAACGGACCCACATCAGCTGGAACGTCATTAAAAATAAAGTTTAAGCATTCCTATTGGAATCCAGAGGAAGCTTATGCAGCGACTGTCTTCTTCCACAACCAGGCACTGCACAATATTTTGTAAACGGCATGTTTATTGCTCGGTAGCTCGATCCGGTTTGTCATCACGAGGTAGGCCTATGTTATTTAGCTATGCGTGTAATGCGTGAACCGGTGGGCGGGGCTAAACCGGCCGTGTTGAAGTAGGCGTTGATCTTCTTCTGCGGGGGTGGTGTTTTATCCTCTTTGACGTCATAGTTCCCCACTTTGAAAAACGAGTCGTTTGCTGAGCCTGGTGTCAATAAAAGCTTTTATTGGACTAACAAGGACGTTTTCAGTTCTGAAACTTAGAGGATATTCTTATAATATGATGACCTCTTAGATGCCAAAAGCTCAAGTAAAATTTGATTTCTCAGTTCATCACCCCTTTAATGTCCTTCTGCGTACCCCCTCTCTCGGTGGCGGTTCTAGACCATTTCAACTGGGGGGGCCAAGCTGGGGCCAGTTGTACTGTTATGGCTCGTTTCCACTGAGCAGTACGGTACGGTACAGTACGGTTCGGGTCGGGTCGGGTCAGTAAACCATGATCCGGCTAGCGTTTCCACTGCCAACAGTACCCTACTTGATAGGCGTGGCGTTTGCTGGAAATAAGCGATCAACGTCATTTTCGCGCGAAGAAGAAAGCGACACCAAGAAAGTAAACACAAATGGATGGCATACAGCAGAACTTGTCCCTGCTTCTCGGCATGTTTATCACAAGAAGATGCCGACATTAGGCATTTCTCAATACCAAGTACGCAAAGTTCTCAGCAGAAGGAGTCCCGAGGACGCGATGCGATAATTCTCTAAATTGAACAGCGCGTTCTGAAAGCGTCACTCAGCTCGCTCTGCATGTTATTTTAGGCAACAATAAAACGAAATATGTTATAAAACACCACTCTGCCTCTTTTCGTTTTCATTTAAATACATTTTAAACATTATAGGCACACAATTGTGGTTCGGCAATGTATAGACCTGATTATATTATTCACTGCATGTATAACGTTAGCCTATTTATAACAAAACGAAATATAAAACACAACCCTGCATCTTTTCGTTTAAATTTTAAAAAATATTAAACATATTCCAGACAATATGCATTCGTACAAATGCTGCAATGAACAACATTACAGTGATAATCTTGTAATAAAATAATGACAAAATTCAAACCTATCTCTTTGTGTTAAATTTCAGTTTTATTAATAATAGCCATTATAAAAGTATAAGTAGAAGGTAACGTTACAAGAAGCTGTACAATAAGATATAAAGCAAACAATTCAGTCAAAATACAAATTCAGCGCTAGTCTAACGTTAACGTTACAACGGAAAAGTTAAATAGCCTAAATTATATGAAACTTCACTTAGTCCTCAGCCAAAACGATTGGCCAGGGAACGAATTATCGATTCACGAGACCAAAGATCACCCGTTAGATATACACAAGACGAATTACCACTAGCTCTGCTACAGAGCCAGCGGCATACCTCAGAACGACCAGCCGAGGAAAGGCTGTTCCGGGCGGGGAACATGATCGCCAAGCGTCCGGTGATCGCCGGGAATGGATCAAATTATCATAAATCATTATAAATAAACCACAGATTTGAGCTTTAAACAACTACATTCTCGCCTGAAAAACTCTTAAAACTAGATTTCGTGAAAGAATAACCGTAGTATTTTATTCCAACTGTATATTAAAAAATGGCGCTTCTTATGTTGTCATTCCCCTTGTAGCACGCGCAAGTGACGATACTCTGTCAACCAATCAACGTTCTGCAGTGAGTCTAGCTCCACCCTTTAGTACCGTACCACTGTGCTAGGTACCCCAACGGAAGGGTACCCAAAAAGTGGTACGGTACGGTTCGGCTTTTTGGTACCATTCACAACTTTTGACAGTGGAAACGCAAATAATTGCGTACCGTACCGAACTGTACCGTACAGTACCGCCCAGTGGAAACGGGGCATTAGAGGGGCCAGTTACATTTAGCATTTACAGATAACATTTACCTTATTGTTATCATATCAATTTCTGCACTGCACTGCAGGCATTAACAGGCAAAATACCATGTTTATAATCATTCAACAATGTATTTGAATTTCCATTATATTTTTACATTTGCATTACATATTCAGTATTAGTCACAGTAACTGTAATTGACATGATGTCCTTCTTTCTCTTCATTTTGGTGAGAACTAGAGCAAAAGCAATGGGGACCAAGACCAATTAAGCTTATTAATTCATTTACTGAAAATAACTGACTTGCTAGGTAACTACGTCTAACCATTTACAGGGTTCCTGCACACTTTTTAAAGTCAAATTTAAGGCTTTTTAAGACCTAAAGAAATCTAAATTAATACCGTACATTAGGGGTCTGCAACATTGACAAAAATATATCTCAATATTTTCAACGCTTTGTTGATAATTAGATAATATTTTACTGATTGTGTTTTTGTGCTGGTGCCATGGCTGGTTTAGGCCTGGTGTTAACAGCTGACTCACGAAGATATTCATATTTTTCATATTCTATGCAGTGGTCAGTTAACAGCAGGGACAGAAAATAATTTTTAATTAATTTAATTTGCCACCTTAAATTGATTTCCAGAGGCATTTTCACCTATATTATGGACATTCTCTCTAAACTTATTGCATCGCCTTTTGTGTCAAATACTAACATTCAAATTATACAATAATTATACTTATTTATACAATAATACTTAATTATACAATAATTATACAGAAGCGGCATTAATATATATGTATATACTCCATTTACAATTGCATAAATAAAGCTATGAGATTTTTAAATATGAAAAGATTTCTAATTTTAACGTTTTAATTAAGGGTACTTTAAATATTAACTTAAAACCGCCAGTAGGCGGCGGCAAGTCAAATAAGTGAGTTGAGGGAATCATTCATTCAACCGATTTGTTCAAACGGCTGATTCATTCATTCGGGAAATTCATTCATTGATTCGTTCAAAATGTGGATTTCAGTCAATAAATCATCGCTGTCTGTTGCATTGAGACTCTGCTATGGTTTCATTTTGAAATTGTAGTCGGCGAAATAAAGGCAAAACAAACAATATTGACAATATTGTGTCTAAAAAGTAGTCTAACTTATTGTTAATTTTACTGTTGTAGGCTATAACATCAATATCACAGTTGCAATTGTGCACGGGAAAACGGCACTCTTGCTGATTTGATATTCTAATATAAGAATATAATAATATAAATATAAGACAAAAACTAATTTGGGGACATAGCTATGAACTGCACAAAGCAGTGAAAGGACGATAGACAAATGCGATGTCAGCTCACAGTGCCTCGTACACAGTTAAAACATTGATTACAGTATCATAATAGACAATACACATCGCACACCCCGATACGCACATAAAGAATGAACTTACAACTGAACTGACATTTACCAACTTTCTTCTTCTCTCCTCTCTCGCGTGCAGGAGACAGACGTTATTCTGCCGTGATTCCCGAGAATGTGATGCGAATTGTCACGTGAAAGTGCAAATCCACAAAGATAGAATAATAAAAAATAACACGCATACAACGATAACAACGATAAACAACGATAGCAAAAAACAGTTTTGTAAAAATTATTTCACACTCCACATTTAGGGGGGCCAAGCTTGTTGTCACAGGGGCACGGGCCCCCCTGGCCCCCCCTCTAGAACCGCCACTGCCCTCTCTTTCACTTAGACTGCAGTCACACCTTTTCCATTAAGGGACAATAATTGCCCCCTTTACTCGATTTGTTCAGTTTCCATTTTTTACCTTTATAAAATAAATAATGCTTTAAATAAAACAATGTTCAATAAATATGCAATGGTGGTAAAAACGAAGTAATACTTAAAAATCTTGAATTAAAATTGCTAGTAGATGGCGGTAAGTCTTTACAAGTGAGTCGAGTCATTCATCATTAAGCAACGAAGCAAGTGGCTGTATTTATGAACAGATAATTGAATCTCACGATTCGTTCAAAGCCACAGATTCGTTCACGAATCACCGCTGTGTGCTGCAGTTCTGCTGTGGCTTTCGTTGCAAAATAGAACAATGAATGATAGCTATAGCTTACTGACAATACGGTTTTAAATGTAGTACATCACTTAACAAAAGTTACCCTTTTGTTTGTTGAACTGTTGTATAAAATCACATTTGAAATCATGTGGATATTCGGGAAACATCGCATTCTTGCTCGTATGATCAACATTAAAAACAGTGCTGGATATTAGCCTGCATTTTTGATCGCACAAACAGCGCAAGCGGCTGTTTGTAAAAACAAAAACAAGTGGTTTTGGTCAAGTTTTTTTTTTTTTTTTAAACATTTCAGTCTCGTCTTTTTCGCATGTGTTGATATAGTCATAGTTATTGGTTAATGAAGTGGGCGTCATCTCTCATCGTCTTGTCTTAGGGAAAAAAAGTAAACAAACGAACATTTTTCGTCATAGTTTTCGTTGACGAAATTAACACTATCACCCAAAAGCCAGTATTAATTTTCCTACACTGTTCATAGGCTTGCAGCCTCCATGTTACAGCTAATGCTGTGAGATTTTGTTTGTTTTATCTCAAAGGTGCTATATGTAGCTTTTCTTCTAAAATGAATCTTTTTTTTTTATTGCCTGTGTGTGAAGGGGTTGTAAATCACACATTATAATGATCCACTTTTCGGGTTTTGCTATTACCTCTGAAGGCCAGTAGCCTATTCATATTTATGTGAAGGCTCCGGGTCGGATTTACGGTGAAATCCATCGGATGTGACGTGCATGAGCGCTCCCGAGCCTCTCTCCTTTTTATAAACAGTCTATGCGACGGCACTGCAGCTAACTACATGGAGTCTGATAACACGAAAAACGACCTGCTTCCAGCACAACACAGACTCCAACACAAACTCCACATAAATATAAAAAACAAAAAAAGTTTCATCAGCTCGTCAGGCCAAACGAGAATCGGATCAACATCGGCAGAGTGTTTGAATTATGAATTGACCTCCACTTTGTTTTAGCTATAGGTATATATGTAGGTATTAGGGCTGGGCGATAAATCGATTTTATCGATTAACTCGAATGTGTAGCTTACGCGAGTTTACGCTGATTTTTTTGAATGAAAATCGGTTTTCTCTTTAACAACCGCCGACGCGCCCATATGGGCTCCCGTAGTTCCGACCGCGCTCAGCGCTTGCCATGATAGAGATACACAAACAACATGGCAAATGAACAAGACCGCGGCAGCAGAAGCACACCCGCCGAAAACATTTACAAACTGAATCTGCAGGGCCGCCAACTCTCACGAGTTCACTGAGAGACACGCAATTGTCACTTTTTACACGCTCTCACACACACATCCATTTCCTCACGCAGAGAAACATCGCGAAGCAAAGAGGACACTGACACCGACATACAAGACAGAGCAGGTTACTGTTGATATGAAACAGATTCTCGGCTCTCAGATTCTGTTATTTTTATTACGAAATTCAAACAATTAACACCGTTTTGGCGCTTGTAAATGTGACTTGAAAGATCGCTGACAGATCTCAGTTCAAGCTAGAGGTGGGCGGATCGATCCTGAAATATCGATACTTGCGATACTACGTGGTATCGAAAAGGATCGATCCTCAAATAAAAATATCGATCCAAATGTGTGTTTTTTAACAGTCATTTTATTAATTTAGAACGAAATTCAGTGCGTAAAATATGCTTCTAAGTGGAAAAATAAGCGAATTTTGTAGGATAGAACTATTTCTCCTAGTCATCTGAATACAAGACGAAACCAATCAATCACAGAGAGCGTTCGCTGGACTGGGGCTTCACTGGCTCACAGTGCGTTTGGGAAACGAAGCCTCAATGCTTAGATGACAGAGAAACAATCAGGAGTTATTTCACAATAAAGAAACTAAACGTGTACATAATGATTCAAAATGTTGACATCAGTAAGTTTTGTTAATGAAATTAATAGTTTTATTCAGCAAGGATCATGCATTAAATTGTTCAAAAGTGACAGTCAATGGTTTTACACTGTTAAAAAATATATATTTCATATAAATGCTGTTCTTTCGACTTTCATCAAATAATTCTGCATAACATTTACCAGGGTTTTCACAAAAATATGAAACGGTTTTCTACATTGATAATAATAAGAGATGTTTCTTGAGCAGCAAATCAGCATATTAAAATAATGCTGCAAATTCAGCTTTGATCACATGAATAAATTACAGAAAACAGATTTTTTAAATTCTAATAATATTCGTTATCAAATAAATGCAGAAGAGAATTAAAAATCTTACAGACCCCATACTTCTGAACAGTAGGCTAATAATGTACAATAGTGCATTTACTATAATTAGGCTATATAAACAGGCAAGTTGAGAGCAAAAATCACAAAATATTTTAGTGGTCATTAAAATGTATTCAGATTTAACATTAATAATGCATTAGCCTCATAAATCATGACACACTGCTCTAGCACAAGAAAGTACATTTAAGTTCAAGCGCATGCTTTTAAAATTAAAAAGTATTTGGTATCGGTATCGATATCGGCGATACTGACCCTGTATTTACTTGGTATCGGATCGATACCAAATTTTGCAGTATCGCCCACCTCTAGTTCAAGCGGCACATGAACCGATCATCTGTTACTCTTCACTACTAACTTACCCAAATGTAGCTAATAAAATCAATCGATCAGTGTTTTTCAACCGCGGAAAGATGTCCATAAAACAGCTGGAGAACAACATGTGTCACGTAACGTTACATTTACCTCAGGATGCCTTTTAATGACCCATAGCACGCATGTTAGTTGGACTTAAAATAATTGCTATAGAGAGGAGTATTTGGCTAAATATAACTATATTACACATTTATTATATTTTACCTATATCATTAAAATATTATAACGTAGTTTGTTATTATAAAAAACGCATTATGTTTAATTTGAGTTAGTTTTAACCTTTAATAATACCAGCTGACAGGGCTCTCTGTTTACAGCATTAGGTGATTTATTTTTGGAGAACAATTAACATAACACATTAACATATCTACTGTACCTAATATTTATCCAAAGGAATTGATATTGAATCAATATCAGAAACAAAATCACATGAATTGAATTGAAATTGTGAAATTTGTGTTAAGCAATAATAAAAACAGTAGCATACCAGTCTTTATGCATGTAAACATTGTGTTTACATAGTTAATAAACTTGATAAAATGATGTTTAGTTACCAAATAATTTGACAATCACAAAAAACTTCTTGTGATGCAAGTTTTTTTTTCTTTACACATCCCCCCCAATCCACCCATTTTATGTTATGTTACATTTACACTAGGCTATTTACAATGACAGGACCCTCTGGTCTTTTTGGGTTGTTGTTTCTGATTGCACTTTAATCCAGATAATATCCCAGAAGGGAATATCAAAACAAAATAAAGTAAAAACTTGTTTTGAACAATTTCTTTGTGATCTGAGGATTGATTTTAAGTAGGGAGAGAAAAAAATCGATTTAAATCGTAAATCGGATTTTTTGTCAAAAAATCGGGGATTTTTTTTTAGGCCATATCGCCCAGCCCTAGTAGGTATAGGCTATAAAAACAGACCTGGAGTTGGCTTTCATCCCTATTGTGATGCTTTCTCCGGTGTGCTGAAAGTCTCGTGTGGCCGGTACCATGAGTGCTCGCTCTTGAGTTCGAACACGCGCACGAGCGCTCTTGTAAAAATTGGTTGCAATCTGAAACATCACCGCTAGAGGCCGCTAAAAACTACATATAGCCCCTTCAAACATAAAATAACCTGATCCTGATTGATCAAAGCATGGGACTGTTCTGACTTATCCAATTTTCAGCATCAAATTTTCATCTTGCATCAAAATCCTGTCTATTCATTGTATGCATTTGAAATATAGAGTTGGGTTCTATTTTAATGTACCCAAGTGTACCTTTAATAAAGAGTTTAATATACAGGTTTGTGGCTGTTAATTAACCACTTGTAAACTTGTGTTCACTGTTCTTTTTTTATAAATATAAGATTTGTATTAAATCTATATTCATTGAGTTGAATTAAGAATCAAATAAGGAATCGAAATCGAATTGGAACATCTGAATCCATACCCAGCTGCATTTCTTATTGTCATTGTCAATGTTGAAAACAACTGTGCTGCATATTTTTGTGGAAACCGGGATGCATTTCATTTAGGATTCTTTGATGTATAAAAGCATTTATTTGAAATATATAATTTCAACTATATAATATTTGTTGTAACATTATAAATGATTTTGTGGTTTCTTTTCATCCTTTCTGAACAAAAATTAAATGTTTAAACTTGCGATGACAAAAAGCAATTCATATTTTTGAATCTTGTTTTTATGTAGGCCTATTTACTTTTATATATAGTTTTAGTTTTAAAAATACATAAATATATAGATCAGTTCAGCTAGAATTAGACTGCAGGAGCTGTAACGTTAGATCAGTAGGCATAAAAGTGTGCTGACAGCACACAGTAGTACAGCATAAACATCAAACAAAACACAAGAGGCCATTGTGATAGCGGGAGGATCACAATGGCAGGAGGCTTAAGTAATGTAAGTTATAAGACATCCTTAGCATAGGCTACACACTAAACAGGACTGACTCAAGGACGGCTGATCAGTGAAGGTGAGGATCTCACATCTTACTCTAGTATTTTTGCTCCCATGACGGCGAAAAGTGCTGCCTAGGTAGCAAGATCAAAATGATTTGAGACACAGACAGTGTTTCTCTCCTCCAAAACTGTGGCTATTTCACCGGAGATGTCCACATACCACACACATTAAATGTGACCATGTTCGGAAACACGCATAACGTTATCACTGCTGGTGCACATAGGAGGAGAAACATAAACTGGTTTCCAGTGGTCGCTGTGTTCTAACGTTAGCGTTTAGCACAGTTTGAGCAGTTAGCCAACGTGTGTTATTTAGCTCGCGGCTCACTGACCTTACCATTTCACACTAAACCGCTCATTAAAGCACTCAAATATACAGTGCATGAAACACAACTGGGAAAGAAACGCTTACCATCTCACCAAGTGCTACTTTCGAGGAAACTTTATGTTTCCTTGAACTGAAATTCCCTCGGTGGGGCGCCGTGTGTTGTTAGGGACAACTATTTAGCAGGAAATCGCTCAAATTCCCGACGCGCATGCGCAGAAAGGACAAGAGCTCCTTCGAATCACAAAACGGTAAACCCTTGCAAAAATGTTATGAGTGCTGACTGAGTGCTAAGGTAAGCATTTATGTTACTACTGATTCGTAAACTACCATAGAGATGGGGGTCAGACTTAACTTTGTAAGCTCCCCAAGAACATTATATATTTAAAATGCAGTTTAATTAAAGAAGTATTTTGTTATCTAAAAAACATATGAACGGAAATGACAGAAATATCCTGAAAGCCAAGCTAAGTTTGTTGTGTGTGTGTGTGTGTGTGTGTGTGTGTGTGTGTGTGTGTGTGTGTGTGTGTGTGTGTGTGTGTGTGTGTGTGTGTGTGTGTGTGTACAAATAACAAACTTGGTAAATAACAAACTTACTAACACTTGGGATCAGTAAGACTTTTTTGAAAAAAAAAAAACACCTTCATTCAGTAAATGCTCTACATTGTGTAAAAGTGACAGTAAATACATTTATAATGTTATAATAAATTATTTCTATTAATCAGCCTTACACTACCAAAATTCCCATAGAGACACATTTAAACACACAATATAACACATTTACAATATAACATTATATACAATATGTCAAATGACAGTTATAAGCAACAGAGTAGAGATAAGTCTTCAAATGAAAAGTGTCAAGATCTATGGAGACTGAGGGAGGCTGTTTTGGAGGCAATGAGCTGCAACAGCGAAGGGACAATCTCCTTTGGATTTCAAACGTTTCTTGAGGACAATTAAAAGGACAGTCTAAGTAGATCTTAAAGGTCTAGCAGTTTGATAATGATGTAAAAGGCCAGAAATATACTCGAGTGCAAGTCCATGTCTAGTGGGAGTTCACGTAAGCCCTTAAAAACCATTGACACAGAGACGGAAGAACTCAAGTGCAGTGTTTTTGAAAGGTTGGTGAGTGGAATTAGGGTGCTAACGATTAATTGACGATCGATTAATTGTCGATAATAATTTAACCGATAAAACTTATCAATAGTTATCAATTAAGGTCAACCACGAAACACATAAAGCAGACGTGGAAAATTATTCGTTATTTTTGTCATAATTTTACTTTTCAAGGCTAGAGTTACACCTTCATGACTACAAGTTTGGTTGTGCATTCGCAGCCTTGTAAGTGCAAATGAAAGTTGTAATATTGTGTTTATTTTGTATATATCTGATGAATCAAATATAGGATGCGTTTTCGTTGAAATAACCCGCTAGCAAAGGGCTTCAGTTTACCGGTGTTTATTTACTGCTTCAGTTTCAGCATGCACAGCTCAAACAGCAATGCACGACTTATAATAACTATGATTGGGACTACATTTTATTATAATGAGAACACTATTTTAATAAATAGTTGTGAATTCATTGTGTTTAGTTGCCGTGGAGCGCGTCCACAACAGGAGTTACACATTCTGACTAGCAGGCATCTGAGGTGGCGTTGGTAGTTGTATTAGTCGTCATTTGAATATTAAAGTAAAATTAATAGATTAAATTAAAAAGTATTTTAATTAAGTCTTTGATCGCTAGTTTGACATGTTCGCCATAGCAGATGACCATTGCGATCAAATTTGACCTCTGATGAAATTCTGCCAGTGTCAGTCCTGATGCAGCACAGTCCTGCAGTGTGACTTCTCCTACGACGACCATCAAATAAAAAAACAATAGGATCACAGACACTGGTTACGCAATAAGTGTGACAAAAATAACCAACCACCTGCTCCACACACATCAGCTTTGTTTTGTTACATTTTCTTTTCAAGACAAGCCATTATCAAAATTAACACTTGAGATTGTTTTTGTTTGTTTCATTTCTATCCTGCATCTAAATGCATCTCACTGTTAAGTAACGTGTCACAGATTGATGATTAAAACTCTGGACGAATCTTCTTACGTGCATCTGCTTTTTAAATAAACGTTAGATTACTTGCATACCCTCTGTTCTCTGATAACAGAAGTGAGGTATCTCACTATGGGGACGCCTCAGGTGTGATCGACTGCGTTAGGGGTATAGTCGCAGGGGGTACCATGGGAACTTGTGCCACTGTCCCTCCTATATTGGTAAGTGAACCTCCTGAACTGGCCCTTAAAAACTTTGAAATGGGACCATCTACAATTAACAACCTTCTTCGTTTGCCTGGGGAAGAAACAAAAGTGTTGAACTCCAAGGGCGGTGGAGCAGAAAACCCAAGGAGCCTGATTCTTCCCCAAGACCGATGGGGTTCCTTGGGATCCATGGGGTCATCAAGAATAATATCTCACCCTCCCTTCAGAGCGTCTCCAAAGCCACGCCTCCTTACAGCAGGAACCAAACAAGAGCGTCACGAGAGATGGTGCTAAACTACCTCATAACATTACAATAATAATGAACATAAACAACTTAAAGAGCACTGACCCAAGATTAGACTAACATTTTATTGCCGCTGTACGTTTTCCACAGACAATATATGCAGTACATATAAATACATTTAGGCCAATTAATTTAGTGATTGCTGTCAGGATGTGAAGGGTCTTTCAACCAGCATAACAAAAAAAAATTCTGGAACAAATTATCTACCCTGCCTTTATGCGTTCAAGGATAATCCCATTATTCACTGTGCCAAAAAGCAAGATCATGATGCACTAAAATAGCACAGTTCCCTGAATCTGCCAGAATCATTTGTCACTTTGAGAATTTGAGAATAAACCGTATCAGCATAAAAATGCCAAACAGATCACACTCACACTGCCTGATCATAACCAGGAATACTATATCTAGTAATATTGACCTTTTCCATCCATTAAGCAGCGCAACTGTTTTTAACATTGATTATAAGAATCATTTCTTGAGCACCAAATCAGCATATTAAAATTACCACGTGACACTGAAAACTGGAGTAATTCATGAATGAATGAGGCATTTATATGGTGTTTTCATATGTGCTACTGTATACCCAGAGCGCTTTACAATCATATCAGGTAATCTCTCCTCAACCACCAAAAGTGTGCAGCATCCACTTGAATGATGCGACGGCAGCCACAGTACAACGGCGCCAGTGCGCTCACCACACACCAGCTATAGGTGGAGAGGAGAGAGAGTGATAGCGCCAATTCAGTGGATGGGGATTATTATTAGGAGGCCATGATTGGCAAGGGCCGATGGGTGGAATGTGGCCAGGACACCGGGGTTACACCCCTACTCTTTACGAGAAGTGCCATGGGATTTTTAATGACCACAGAGAGTCAGGACCTCGGTTTTACGTCTCATCCGAAGGACGAACGTCTCATCCGGTAATGGCTGCTTTTGCCATCCATCACAGGTAAACATTTTATTTAAAAATATATTCAAATAGAAAACTTATTTTAATTCTTATTACTGTTTGTACTGTATTTTGATCAAATAAATGCAGCCTTGGTGAGCACAAGATCATTTTTGTTTTGTTTTCAAAGACACCATCCATTCATGGTTGAGGAGATGCCATGATCCCAGCATCTCAGGCCGTGGACAATGAAATACCCTGGATGAAATTTAAAAAAATGTAAGTTAACAAATTAAACATCAAAACAAAAGTGAAGAACAAGTAGACATGTATGGAATCATTTTTCAAATATTTATTTTGCATTCAAATAGATCATTCTCCAATATTTCATCAATCTAAGAATTTAATACTCTGATCATTAGAGGTAAATTATGCGACATGTAAATAAATATACATGGAAAAATATAAAACAATATATGAATAACTTCCAAAAATGGAAGAAAATAAACATTTTCAATATTGCCATGTTTGTAGTCTAAAAAACTTTGTATAGCACATAACTGGTCCAATGATATGAAATATATTACAATTAAAATAGGGATGCATTTCATGAGGGCATCCAAACCCCTCTTCTTCATTAAGTCGATGCCACTCAATCGTCTCAACAACGTCTTGCATGACAAATTGTTCACATCTCTTTCAAGTCACCATTTCTATTGCACAGCATTCCATGTCCCTGTCCAACCCTGAACGATGCAGACAGGAATGATAGAACACGTGGAAATGCATCACAACATACATAAATTAGCTGAACAGGCACAATTTGAACAAAAAAAAAGACAGTTCCTTTTGGGCTAGTACATATAACTTCTATACATGATGCAGGTGGTTTCAATACGATCTAATCGACATGCTGTGTTTTCGGTAAACAGCGATCGCTTCAGACAGTGATGATAAATGGATGTTTAAAACATACATCCATCTCACTAAATGTATGATAAAAGAATGTGATGTACGACTAGTAAAATTGCCTTCCCAAGAAACAGTGTCTGGCATATTGTGTAAAAGTGCTGGCATTGGAGAAAAAAGGAAAGAAGGTGCTTGTAAGACAAAATATTAATTTTAGGAGGAACACAGGATGACTTCTAATTAATCAGACAAATAATCACAGGTAAAAGCCTTGTGGCTTCAGAATCTAAACTAGTTTCCTTCTAATATAAATCTGAGTAGGACCAGAGTTAAGCCAAACCACACTAAAATAATGCAGTATTATAAATATTGCAGTTATTAAATTAAGCATTTGTCAATAGGAAGAAGATAATAAATTTACTCATTAAAAACGTATCGATATTTGAGTCGTACAGCCTGTGTATCCTCTTGTACTGGTAGGGGTTGATGTATACCATCCATATATTTTGTACATTTCTTGATCCTTTACCTCCACTGTGCAACGATGCATGAAAATGCAATTAAATAAAATGTCATCCAAAGACATTTTGATCAAATGTAAAAGATCACAGAAGGCATTTCGCCCAGTAGCTGGAGACATCATCTCCGGCAAGCCACAGTCAATTTGCCTGTTTCCCTCCCTCACAGATCTTCTGTTAAACTCTCAGGCACTTCTAAGCTCTCTCTCTCTCTAGGAGCTCAGGTCCTCTTTGCAACCATTGGCACACATTTCATTGTTTCTGGAAGTTGTTACTGTAGTCCTATAACGTCCCATGTTCCTTTTGGGCATGCACGAGTATCCGGGTTGTATCAATGTCCCTTTGTGCTGCCAGGTCGTACTTGCAAATAAATTGGAAGAGCTAAGTGTCCCACCCTGTGGTCCTTCTTCTGTCCCGATGCTGCAATGGACTTTCTGGATGGTGTCACGGGGGGTGTGTTACTGGAAGGCATGGTCAGCCGGTGGACCATAAGAAAAACCTGGGAACGCTCCAGCTGCCTCCCGTACGCTGCTGGTCATGTGCAGGTTATCAGTGTTGCATAGGGAGGTCGACACAGGTAAGTGTGTGAACTCTGGGTCAAAGTGCCGAAGGTCAGTGGGACCACTCTGTAGATTTAATAGAGACAATGTATTACATCTCTATGCAAAGACAAGGATTTGTGGTAAACTAAAATATACTTTAAGGCAAAACCATTTTTTCATGCACTGGTCAATTTTACGATTTTGGGCTATTTTGCTTCCATAACACGTAGACTACTGTAAAGAACCGTGTTTATTATTATTCTTTATGTATTTGAATCTAAAGATTTCAAATAATAGATACCTTTAAAGGCTTTTCTCTAAAAATTACTTAAAGTAATTACTACTAAAGTAGGAATCTAAAACTTTAGTAGCACTTGCATAGACCAAACATACTCTATTCACCTGTGGTGTATTGCCTTAATGTCATTGCTTGTATGTCATGTATTTAAATATATTTGTGATTACACATTTTTTAATGATGAAGTTTCTTTAAAAATAAATTAACTTTAAATTTTGAATAAAACTTTAATATTGAATAACACACCACAATACTTTACATGTGCTTTAGTATGTACGTCAACACTTCAAAATAAGTGTACTTTAAAGCACAACAAAGGATTATTAAAACGTAAATTATTAACTTACCACTGAAGGAATGAAAGGAGGGATGATCTTTTTGGCCATGAGGTCGTCCCAGTTGATGGGAGAGAAGAAGCTGTGGAACTTCAGCTCCAGCTACAAATAAGCAAAAGTTTGAATTAGAATCGCAAATCTCAGGAAAATAAACCATATGCGAGTAGCACTGGTGTGTTTTTACACTTACAAAATCATCTTTGGACCCCAGTCTCTTGGTACGGTCCTTGTGCAGCAAACCCTCCAGCAGGTCACGGCCAGAATTGGACACATTAGGCTTCAGGACTAGAGGCTTGTGAAGGATGTTGTTGTACATCTCGGCAGTGTTGCGACTGTAGAATGGAGGCTAGAAAAACAAAGTGCGAGAGATTAATTGTTTGTCAAATGTATCCTCTGCTACAATGTAATAAAAATCGTTGTTTCATGTGTTAAAATGCCTTAAACTTTTAAGTTTAGTCAACTCAAATATCCAAGTTATCAACAACACATTTCAAGTTGACTAAACTTACCATTTTAAGGCAGCCTGAACACTTACTTTCTTAAGTTGAAATAACAATTATTATGTTTTACAGTGTACAACTGATCTAGTAATTTTCCAGGCAAAATGTATTCTCACCAGTCCATACAGCATCTCAAACAGTACTGATCCCAGGCACCACCAGTCTACTGTACGATCATAGGCCTGTTTTTGGAGGACCTCAGGTGCCAAGTACTGTGGGGGGAAAATAGAGAAAGAAATCAAAACACTGTTTAAATCCCTTGAATTAAATGGAAATGTATATACAGTGTGGTTAATCTGTACTGCTGAATCTACTGAAGCATGTATGGTAAACTAAAATATACTTTAATTTCATTTCTATTGAAACTTGTTTGTTTAAAAATATATATAATGACTTTAGTATGAAAACACAAAATAAGTGTACTTAAATGTAAAACATTTAGTTTGATATTTTAAAAGTGTACTTAAGTGTGTTAAACAGTCATGAAAGTGTATTCCCTTTAGTGGCCCTCTATTTCATTATTATAATATCATCTGCTAAAACAGTTTTTGTTTTAAAACAAACTTAAAATAAACTTTTTGATTTAAAGTGCACGTTCAATGGGACAATACAATTAAGCGCACCTTTTTTTTCACAAGATAGTCGTTTATGAATGACCTACCTCAGGTGTTCCACAGAACGTTGTGGTTGTGCCATTTGATTCCAGTCCCTCTTTGCACAGACCGAAATCTGTCAGCACAATGTGGCCCTGACAGTCCAAGAGGATGTTCTCTGGCTTTAAGTCTCTGTAAAAAATTGACAGGTAAAGGTAAGACCCCATGGTCACCATTATAAAGAACAGAATCGAGTACTCAGTTCAACTACTTCTCCACTAGAAGGCACTGCAGGCATCCACATACCTGTAAACTATGTGCAGTGAGTGGAGGTAACCGAGAGCACTAGCTATTTCAGCAGCGTAAAACCTTGCCCTGGGCTCCAGAAACACCCTCTCTCGCTGGAGGTGGTAGAACAGCTGCAGAAGAAAAACACCAAGAGTTCATGAATTCAGTCATCTATTTTGAGCTGAGGTGTGGCTTCTTTCAGGCTATGAATGCATTGTTTACTAACCTCGCCTCCATTGACGTAGTCTAGCACAAAGTACAGTTTGTCTGTGGTTTGGAAAGAGTAGTGCAGCCCAACCAGGAATGGATGTTTGATATTTTTCATTAATACACTCCTTTCCGCCATGATATGCTTTTGCTGAAAAACATTTTGAGTGCCATTGTTATTATGATTGTGGCGAAGTGCTTTCACATCTACAGTATATGAGAACATTGCATTAGGTCTTACCTCTTTCTTTTTCAGAATGATTTTCTTCTGTAGCACCTTCACAGCATAGTACTGTTCGCTTTCCTTGTGCCGTGCGAGCAGAACCTGTGGAATAAGACGCAGTTAGCATTCTCAGTTTAGAATATGACATAAATGTGTACATCTTGACTGGATAAAAAATGAAAAGTTACCCACCTTGCCAAAGCTCCCCTTCCCAATGATCTTTAAGTAGTCAAAATCTGAAGGTTGGATCCTGTTAAGGAAATTAAAAAGCATCAGTAATGCAAACACCAAGCGGCCTGAATGACTGAAATCCAATTAACCAAACAAAAGATTGAGAACAGAAGATGGGAAAGGTAACTACGTACTGAGTTTCTTCAGCCAAAGAGCTCCTGGGATTGGTCAAACACAGGTGATTCTCTTCCAGCTCCTCATTCTGGTTTTCATCGATTTTTAGGAATGAACCAACCTCATCACTAGAGAAAAGAGATTAAAAAAATACATTAGGGATTTTATTTCAGATACTTAACTTTGTTTAAAACCCACAGTTTGTAAAAACAAAAGACAAACAGACTGATTGATAGTTACGATGGAAATCTATGTGGCCAAATGTCAGTGTAATTATTTAAATTAATATATTATCATTATTATCATGATTAAAAAAACAAACTGAAAACATTTATTTTCCCTCCCTTAATAACAGTTTAAAGAACGTATTTAAAACTTGTGGTTCATCAATTTGACCTATTTTGGAACTCCCGGTTTCTGTTAATATGGTATACTTATAATATTATATTATAGTTACAGTACTATATTATATAGAGGGCCTTCAAATATTGTGTTGGGCAGTCAAAAAGGTTGAGAACCACTGCTTTAAATGAATTATTTCTTGTAATGCCTTTGCACACAGATAGATGGCAGTGTTGTTGAGGTTTATGAGGGGCCATTTCTGGTTTTGGAACATTCAAAATGACTTGATTATAATTTTAACCTGACAAGACAGCTGCAATCGGTGCAAGAATATTACATTACATAAATCTACTAAAATATAGATAAAATAATATTTTATTGAAACCTCGTAAAATCTGTCCTCCTTCCCTTTTAGTCTATTGAGGGACACCCCCAGCATCTTCCAGCATGAATGAATATTGTGGAGCATATGGAGGATAGAGATGCGGTGAGAAATTTTCCACTGGTCCGACCTGAATGGCTGACCCAAATGGGCCGCACTTAATTGAATCAGGCCCTTATCCTCGTCTAGGGGACATTAGGGATTTTCTCAAAGGTGCTTACTGCAGCCAAGCGGCGGCCTGGACAGCTGCTTCTCGCAGGGCTCTATTCTTGTGCTTGGCTTTATCTTGCCGGTACAGATTAACCTACACAATTAGTAGAATGTACAGCTAAAGTCCGATGATGGGATTACAGGTTACACCAGAGGTTACAGTGTTGCCTTGGTGAATGAATGCTGGAAATTTCCTGAACCACTTTCTTGGTAATTTTGAAACACAGAAATCATATATGCTCTTATTTGTTCATTAGCCTATATCTTTTGTCTGTACAAAAATCTATATGTAGGCTAATTTTAGGTAAAAAAGAGTTTTTTTTAGTTTTTTTTTTATATATATAATTAAATATTGGGATACTTACTGCTGACAAATGGGAGGGTTGGAAACAAGCTTCTGGATGAAGTCGTTTAAGCCCATCTTCCTTTCTTTAATAAAAGCTGAAATGGAAACAAAAAAAACATTTACGTCAGAAGGAAATCCACAGCTGACGTCATTAACACCCTGCATTTGAACTGAATGAAATGCCAATACCACAAGGGAAACCCTTAAAATTCTTAGAGGTTATCGGTAAAATAATCATTTGCACGTCAGTCTATGCCAGAAATCATGTAGCTAATATACATGCTGTGATTCAGGATCCGTGTGAATGTGGTTTAATGTCAAGAACGTGTCAGTGTTACACAACAGACCGCATTGCTCACAGTAACTGTACACATATCACGAACGATGCTTCATCGTGTCTTTCGTTCTCTTGAAACATCGACCACCTAATTTAATTAACCAATGTAAAAACAATTAAACCCGAATAAAAATGCAATGCAATAGCCTATATATTTTTAATTACGATTTTTTTTAAATGCGACTAGTGAAATAATAATAATAAATTATAGACCTAATTAAAATAGAAAGTAGGCTACAAACACAAAAACGTTTATCTCCTCTAAAGACGTTTTTTTTCTCCATTACAGTTGTTTTATTGCATTTTTGACATATTGCTTTTTTTTTCCTGAAGCATAATCAAATAAGCAAAGTCTTTTATAGACATCTAAAACAAAATAACTCAAATCTGTTGAGAGAGACGTACCGGTGAGAACTGACACGATCCCCCTCATCTTGCAGTATGTCAAGTCGCATCCAGCCTGAGTAACTGCCATCACTATTATTTTCTAAGAATAAATCCACAGGATGAATGTATTCCTCTAGAAGCCTTTTACTGCAACGCGCTGATCTCCCAGCAAGCGTACCGTTTGAGTTTGACGAAGCGCACTACAGGGTTTTGATGCCTGGCTGTTGGATGGGCAGCGCTACTGTCTTTCCCCGCCAGCGCTGGACTCGTATTTTTATATGGAACACGTGGTTGTGGAGGCGAGGCTCTGACATCACTTGAGTAACCGAGGAGACTTGCAAAATGTGATGTCACGGGATCCCACGAATCTCTGTTTCAGCGGTAGGGGGCGATGCAAGGGGGGGCGGAAGCGCTTTCAAGTGAACCACATCACATGAGGAGGTACTCGTACTTATTTTGAATTTGAGTTATTACTTCAGGCCTGCTAACAAATATGTTCTATATTGTATAATATGCACACCAGAATCTCGCTGGAAGTAAAAGTTAATCCATGTAGTTTTTTGCCTACTATTTTATATCAGTGTGAATTTGGACATATCCTGCTTTTGTCACATAGGCCTGTTTGAAGTTAGCAATTTCGGATGCAGCTTCTGACTCTTTCTCAATTGAAAATTGCTACACAGCTGGCTCACCATCTCATCATAGTGTAACAGATTAACTTCTAATCCTTATCAGTAATGACGAAGAAGAGCATTTCAGTCCAATGAATGCGTTCAGTGAAATGAGATTATGGTTAATGGAAAACATTCCTGTGCTGAATAGATGTGCTAAAATGTTCTCCCCATTACTTAGGCCTACTGAGAATGACGCGCAATATGAATCTGTTAAAGCCGTGTTTAACAGATTCTCATCTGTGAACAAGCCACCATGTTCAAGCAATCCGACCAGGTCAAGTGTGTGAGGAGGCTGCGCCATCAAGGCTTACGTAAACCGATACTCTGTTCTCCATATGTGGTCCACTGACCCTGTAAGTTATATAAGTGTGTTATAACATGGTGCCATCCTCGATCTTATAATACAGAATTTGTCCGGTTAGACATCAAGGGGGTTAACTAGGTATAACCCAGGGATTTTGAATAGAGGTCAAGAGAGTATAAAGGGGTCTGTAGGAAAGTGTATGTTTACAGTGAATATGTGTGTGTGTTGTATATATATATATATATATATAATATATATATATATATATATATATATATATATATATATAATATATATATATATATATATATATATATATATAAAATGTAACTGTGTGTGTATATGTTTACGTGAAATATGTATTTATATAAATATATATTATTACTTAATAAATATTATTTTTGTATTATATACATGTTTACAGTGAATATGTATGTATGTGTATTTATATAAATATATATTTATTACTAACTAAATATTATTTTTGTATTATACAGTTAGATTTATACAAATATAAATATTGATATTTTCAATTTAAAGTTTTAGTTTTCTGCAGACCACCTTATACTCTTGCGGCCCCCTGGGACCCCAGTTTAAAATCTTGTGTTTATTTTTATATTTTCCATTTTCTTTTTAAGTTTAACGTTTAATAATTTTGTTGTGAGATTCTGTACTTATTAGTCTTTATATATATCTAAAGTTTAAAAAAAAATTATATTTGTCATTTTAGCCTGCATCAAGCGCTAATCTCATTGAGGGTTGCGGTGTCACATTCAGAGTACTCCATCTTCCCTCACTCCCTCCCCTTAAGCTAAATAAAAAAGAGAAATGTTGCTAACAACAATAAACCTGGTGCACATGATTTGCATTTCCACTTCCATAGAACCATTTGGGACTTCTTTTGGAATGTATAACCCGTTCTATCTGTATATCCAGTCTACACATAATGCCGCTGGTATCCTTTCATTTTACACAAAGAGGATACTTCCTTTTTGAGAGCTTTAAAATCACCTGCAGATTAGGAGCCTTGCCAAGTTCTGTTTACAAAAGCAGGATCTGGTGGGATGACATTACCTGACTTAAGAGTTACATCCTTTGTATCCAACCAAACATCCTATCTTTCAGATATCAGTTAGGAGGAGCCATGCAGGGAAATTTAGCTGGAGGAGGTTTCAAATAACAAAAAGATGGGGAAGTTATTCGGTGGAATACTGGATAGTGCTTATCAGGTTCCACTGTTTTTTAGCTCATAACGGATGAATAAGACAGATGTAAGATTTCAAGCAATTTCTATGTATTCCTATATTTTACCCAAAATGTCTTACTTTTCTGATGAAAAAAGACTGATGATTACTTGCAATCAAGTTTTTTTTGGCAAATCAAAAGCTCCCTTTCAAATAAGTATTAGTTTGTTTATGCTGACACTATGGACAGAGAAACAATATTATCCACCCTATCAGGTGACTATATCTGGTGGTTCAGCTTTAAAACCTTTTCTTTTTGGTCTCATCTCTTCCTTCCCCCACTAACCTCCCCATATTTCCACATAACCGTGTTACTGTAACAGTATCTCATATGCCAAGAGCACAGGTGGCAAAGTCTTTCCGCTGCTCACCGAAGGTCCTTAATGAGTCATTCTGTCATAGTTGTCAGAGATCCAATTATTACTATTTATTTCCTGTTACTTGCCACGTTACCGTGGAGACCCAGGTCGACTGAGAGTGTGCATTTGCATTACAGGCCGAGTGAGTTTCGGTCAGATACTGTCTGCCACACTCTGGTGGGCAGGAAGTGAATCATCTGAAGAGAAGGGGGAGTTTATTCCCGACTTCTGCACCTCCTCTCACTGCTCTGGGCCGATTGCCTTTCTGGCTTGCACCAACCTCATGCCCACACACTCATGTATAATAGATCGATTTCTCTAGTTGCCATTAGCTTAGTCCGACCCATGTATGGTCTTGATGTTTGATGTCTCAGTTCTGTGGGGGTTTTTTTTACTAATTGATTTGTGATTCCCCCTATTTGCATTTTTCTCTCTCTTATCTCATCCTTCATATATTCTCATATATTCATAGCCTCATCTATGTATTGTTCTCTGTAATGTGTTTGTGTTTGGAGCTCAATGGGAGCTGTGTAATGGGCATTGAGGCATCTGTGGGTGGGTTTTTTCAACTGTTAACTATTGCTATGTTGATTAGACGAGACATGAGTTAGAAAACAACATGAATATTAGTTGGCATGTAGCATTGGTGGAGCACTTCTTTGCCATTTTGGGGTGAATCCTGCATTAAGACGATCCATAAATGTAATATAGCCTATAGCTGCAAAGAGGAAATGGAAACCTTTTATACAACAAGGTTCAATAACATTTGTTAATGCATTATGTATTATTAACTAAAAACACTAAACTTTAGCAGTTTATAGTTTATAAATATATTGTTGATTGTTAATTAATGTTCGTCTTTTAATGTAAATGTATACAAATTGAAATATACACGTATTAGTCTTATAAGTTAATTTATTTTCGAATTTAAATGAAATAAATTATTAGTTGTAAAATCATTAAATTATAAATAAATAAATAATCAAATTTGTAAAATATTTAATTTAACATTAACCTAAATTAATGAATGTACAGTATAAGCGTATTGTTCAATGTTAGTTCATGATACCTACAGTAATTCATTAACTAATGCATAACATAACCAACTGAACCTTATTGTAAAGTGTTAGAGAAAACTCTATTGAAAATGGCCTGAAATAGTTACTTAGAAATATAAATAATGACATATTAATTTATATTGATTAAGCATTTTTTTCACTAAATAATATCATTAAATAATATCGTATCCCAAAGCTAATCTTCTT
>CM070827.1:15802239-15895730 GCA_036326025.1 Chrosomus eos
AAGCGGGCCAGGGCCGGCTAATCGAGCCGCGCCCGGGCACGGTTCGGAGCACTCACACTAGTCAAACGAACCGCGCAAACGCACTCGGGCACGGTTCAAACGGCTAGTGTGAGTACACCCTAAAATGAGAGGTGTTTCAGTTTCATTGTCCAACCCCTGTATAAACAGATGCCATGAGAACTGATCACATTGAAATACATGTAAATGGGTAAAATAAGCATGGTAATCAGGGCTTTAATTTATCAAACTACATTTCAGCGATTTTTTTTTATTTTTTTTTTTTATTTTTTTTTTTTTTATTATTATTAATGGTGCTTGCCTATGGCAAAGCAACAGTATTGTTATCTCACATACTTATTAATGGTGCTTGCCTATGGCAAAGCAACAGTATTGTTATCTCACATACTTATTATTATTATTCTTCCACACAAATTTCGGCGCGTAACTCCTCCCGCAGCTTTTGTCACAGACCCATGAATGAGGTGTCAAAACGTGCAGCTTATTCGGGAATGGTGTGCTATGACTTTTCTAAGCGATCGGGGGTACGGTGTTTGCCCCAGGGCAAAAAAGCGGCCAAAAAATCCCATTGACTTAACATTGCAGCAAACTTTGAACACTCGTAGCTCTGAGCGAGAATATCGCAGAAACATGTGGGTCACCACATTTGAAGAGGATAACGGGCTCTTTAAGAACATACCTTACAATGGGGTAAAAGTTGCACCCCTGGGGGGCAGGAGCTGCCCAAAGTTGCCCCATTGACTTACAATGGTGTAGGACGGCCCTGAAATGAATGTGTTAGTAGTGTCACAGACCCATGAGTGAGGCGTCAAATCGACCGTCTCATTGAGGAGAGTTTTGCTATGACTTTTCTAAGCGATCAGGTGTACGATGTTCGCACAGCGGACAAAAAATCGGCCAAAAAAGTCCCATAGACTTAACATTGCGGAATGTTCAAAAATTTAAATCCAAACCGACTTTTTCACACACACCCACAGAAAAGGGCCTGACAGCCCTGCTGTCAGGCCCTCTCTCTCTCCCTCAGAGGATTTATTTTATCAAGCAGCCAATAAGTAATGGCCTAAAATCTTCATAGCCACACCATAGCAACCAGTTACAGCACCCTAGCAACCGTGGGCGATAGGCACGAGGCCGCAGGCCTCGTGCCATACTAAATAACTCTATAAAAACTGTATAAAAACTCCTTTTAAAAACTCCATAGTAATCATCTGTTAAAAAATACACGCCGACATCACAGACCCCTGATTGAGGCGTCAAATTGTGCGGATTATTGAGGAGAGGTGTGCTGTGACTTTTCTTAGCGATGGGGGGTACGGGTTTCGCCCCAGGGGCAAATCATTGGGTAAAAAAAATCCCATAGACTTAACATTGCCACAAACTTTGACGACTCGTAGCACTGACCGATGATTTCACAGAAACTTGTAATTTACCACATTTGAAGAGGCTGGCAGGCTCTGTAAGAACATACCTCACAATGGGGTAAAAGTTGCACCCCTGGGGGGCAGGAGCTGCCCAAAGTTGCCCCATTGACTTACTATGGTGTAGTCCTACACATTGCATAGGGATTTTGTTTTGAACATAACTCTGGATCACAGTGTCGTAGAGACAAAGGGGCGGGCTCATTTTACTCAGACGGCCAATCAGTGTCTCAAGATCATTGTGAAGCTATCAAGCCACGCCCTAGCAACCATTTAGAGCTCCTTAGCAACAAGTTCCATAGACCTCCATTAAAAGAGATCAAAGGGATATCTCAGGATATAAGTGTCATAGAAACATGAGGGTGGGCTCGTTTGACTCAGGCCAGCAAACAGCCAATCCTGAATCACCTCTACACTTACTGGCCACGCCCTAGCAACCATTATCGAGCACCTTAGCAACCAAAATCCAAAGAGGGATATCTTCCATTCTGAATGTCACAGAGGCATGGGAGTTGGTTTATATCATTCATACTGACAAGCAGCCTTTGGAGTTTCATGATTGGCAGCTGCCAAGCCACTCCCTAGCAACCACACAGAGTACCCTAGCAACCATTTTGCAAGACCTATATCTCTACATGTAAACATCGTATAGAGATGGGGGTTGGTTTATACATTCACATTGACTTTGGAGCTTCATGATTGGCAGCTGCCAAGCCTCTCCCTAGCAACCAAACATAGTAACCTAGCAACCGTTTTGCAAGACCAATATCTCTAAATCAGAACATCGTATAGAGATGGGGGTTGGCTCTTTTGACTCATGCTAGCAAACAGGACTTGCTACATGCTACACATGCTAGCAGTGAATAGCTACATGCTAATATTGATTAGCTAAGTGTTAAATCATGCCAAGAAAATGCTACAAATTCCATAGTAACCATCTGTGACATCTACCAACCACCACTAGTAACACCATAGCAACCACCCAGAATTCCCTAGCAACCGCCTAGCAACCACCCAGAATACCCTAGCAACCGCCTAGCAACGCCCTAGCAACTACCCAGAATACCCTAGCAACCCCCTAGCAACCACCCAGAACACCATAGCAACCGCCTAGCAACCATCCAGAATACCCTAGCAACCGCCTAGCAACGCCCTAGCAACCACCCAGAACACCCTAGCAACCGCCTAGCAACCACCCAGAACACCCTAGCAACCGCCTAGCAACCACCCAGAACACCCTAGCAACCGCCTAGCAACGCCCTAGCAACCACCCAGAATACCCTAGCAACCGCCTAGCAACCACCCAGAACACCCTAGCAACCGCCTAGCAACCATCCAGAATACCCTAGCAACCACCCAGAACACCCTAGCAACCGCCTAGCAACCACCCAGAACACCCTAGCAACCGCCTAGCAACCACCCAGAACACCCTAGCAACCGCCTAGCAACCACCCAGAATACCCTAGCAACCACCTAGCAACGCCATAGCAACCACCCAGAATACCCTAGCAACCGCCTAGCAACCACCCAGAACACCCTAGTAACCGCCTAGCAACCATCCAGAATACCCTAGCAACCGCCTAGCAACCATCCAAAATACCTTAGCAACCACCTAGCAACACCATAGCAACCACCCAGAATACCCTAGCAACCGCCTAGCAACCAGCCAGAACACACTAGCAACCGCCTAGCAACCACCTAGCAATGCCCTAGCAACCACCCAGAACACCCTAGCAACCAACCAAAACACCCTAGCAACCGCCTAGCAACCACCCAGAATACCCTAGCAACCGCCTAGCAAAGTCCTAGCAACAACCCAGAATACCCTAGCAACCGCCTAGCAACCAACCAGAACACCCTAGCAACCGCCTAGCAACCACCCAGAATACCCTAGCAACCGCCTAGCAACCACCCAGAACAACCTAGCAACCACCTAGCAACCATCCAGAATACCCTAGCAACCGCCTAGCAACCATCCAAAATACCTTAGCAACCACCTAGCAACACCATAGCAACCAACCAGAATGCCCTAGCAACCGCCTAGCAACCAGCCATAACACCCTAGCAACCGCCTAGCAACCGCCTAGCAATGCCCTAGCAACCACCCAGAACACCCTAGCAACCAACCAAAACACCCTAGCAACCGCCTAGCAACCACCAAGAATACCCTAGCAACCGCCTAGCAAAGTCCTAGCAACAACCCAGAATACCCTAGCAACCGCCTAGCAACCAACCAGAACACCCTAGCAACCGCCTAGAAACAGTATAGCAACCATCCAGAATACATTAGCAACCACCTAGCAATGCCCTAGCAACCACCCAGAATACCCTAGCAACCACCTAGCAACCACCCAGAACACCTTAGCAACCACCTAGCAACACCATAGCAACCACCCAGAATACCCTAGCAACCGTCTAGCAATGCCCTAGCAACCACCTAGAATACCCTAGCAACCACCTGAACACATGAATAAGCCATATCTCAGCACCAGAACATTGTACAGACATGTTTGTTGGCTCGTATGCAATCATGTACCATACCCTAGCAACCGAGCGGTGAGTTTTGCCACTGCAAGCACCATTTCACATTTTCTCCTGGAAATGTACATTCTAGTTTATTTATTTATTTATTTATTATTATTATTTATTTATTTATTATTATTATTATTTTTTGCCCAGCTCTGAATAGTCTTGTCCTTTGCACCATCAGTGTTGGGTAAAATCACTTTTAAAGGAATGCATTACATTTAGGGCTGTATCCGACTAAGTGTCAGACTTTTTTGTCTTGTCTGTGTGCCTTGTTGCATGTACATTCATGTCATGTTTTGTCTTGTCCTTTTGTAGCACGCATCTTGTGTTTCTCTTACGAGAGGTTCTCTCGTATTGCGTAAGTTTAGCTTATACTACTGGTAAGATTCATCTTCTCGAGATATTGAAGCCAAAAATTATCCTTATCCTTAAGGATAATTATCCTTATCCTTAATTTTGTATTTATTGTCAACGCAGTGCAGCAGCTAGCTGACCCGCCAGAATGGGCGTGGCTTAGCATAAGTGGGCTCGGAGGCTGAAATCTCATATTTTCATCTCTTCAGCGAAGCTCTTCGCATCGATGGATCTTGAAGCCAACGACGCCGTCGAAACGCGACTAGCCAGCTTAGGACAGCGCCTGAAGAAGCAGGCCGTCTTCGCCACCTTCAGCCTGCCATGCCAGCTACGCCATCCGGCGACATATCCTTTTTCACAATAAGTCTTTTCTTCTAAAAGAGCAGCGAACGTATTTTTAAAGATGTCTCGCACTTCCTGCGGCTTGTGCAGAGCCCAGCTCAGCGCCGGAGACCGCCACGTTATCTGCGCTCTCTGTCTGGGCCAGGAACACGCAGCTCTTGCCCTCTCGTCGGGAGGATGTGAGCACTGCGAGGAGCTTTCGATGTCGACCCTGCGGGCTCGACTCAAAGCTTTCACCCGCAGGAAGAAGCGCCGTTCCTAAAGGCCGCCGGAGCCCGTGGCAGCCGCGAGACGCTCGCCGGAGTCCCTCCCTCGAGCCTCCCTATCGCCGTCTCCGCCTCCCCTCACTGATGCGCAGCCGCCGGCTGAGGCCCGCGATGCCGTCGTGATGGATGATGAGGCAGGCATTCTCACCACGGGAGACAGCTGTTCCATCCTGGCATCGGATAGCAAGGATTGGTCGGGTTCACATCACTCCGCCTCCTCTTCGGTCCAGGAATCCGGGAAGACCCGCGCTGGGGTAGACGCTGAGCTGATGCGCCTCCTCTCACAGGCCGTGGACCGCAGGGCTCGAGTGGTCCCCGCCTCAGGAGCCCGCGCCCAACAGACTCGACGGCTGCTTCCTACATCGCCGCCGTCAAGCGCCCTCAGCCAGACCTGCTCCCTTCCTCTCAGAGCTGCACTCTGAGCTGTCAAAGTCGTGGAACGCCCCTTTCTCTGCGAGGCTCCACTCCTGTCTCCGCGTTGCTCTCCCAAGTGGACCGCACCACCGAGAAGAGTTACAGCTCGATGCCCAGGGTCGAGGAAGCGGTAGCTGTGCACCTTTGCCCGCCCTCCGCGAGATGGCGCTCAAAGTCTGCCTTGCCGTCTAAAGCCTGCAGGACCACCTCTGCCCTTGTCGGTCGCGGTTACGCCGTCGCCGGACAAGCAGCTTCCGCCCTGCACTCAATGGCTGTGCTGCAGATCCTGCAAGCTGATCTCCTCCGTGAGTGGGACGAAAAAGGCTCGGACCCAGCAGCCCTTACAGATTTGAGAAGCACGACGGATCTCTCCCTGCGCTACAAAATCAGCCGCTCAGGCCCTGGGAAGATGCATGGCCTCGCTGTCTGTAACGGAGCGACATCTTTGGCTAACACTGGCAGACATGAGAGAGTCTGAGCGCTCTGTTTTCCTCAACGTGCCGAATAGTCGACCGCTTCTCTGAGGTGCAGAAAACCTCCCAGGCCATGAACCTGTTCTTGCCTCGTCGCGCTAGCTCCGCTACAGGTCGCCCACGTGACCGGCCGCCTGCACGAGTGACTAGCATACTAGAAGCATACTATATAGCCTTCAGAAAAGCAGATGAGCCCAGAATATGAACGCAACACGTTTAATTACTCGTTAAAGGGCATATTGCAGGTTAGAGGACCCAACGAGTCAATGTATAGAAAAATAATGTAGGAACTATATTTTCTTTCAAATATACTTATAAATACGCTACAGAAGCTTCTGGAGACGTTTTTGTGAGAATTTTACTTCCGCGTCTGAAAATGAGCGTGGCAGGCGTGACGTAACGGGCGGGAGAGCGGTTGATTCAGACAACAGGAAAACAATGGATCGCAATGACATTTCGGATGCTGAGGAAATACTTACTCGTATGACGGACCACAGCCGTACAATTATGAGCCTGCTATGCTGCCAAGAGAGCAGGGACAGGCCAGGATTAATGTTAGACAGAACGGTCAGAGACAAATTGAGTTGTGGTGTGAGGAGAACCAGTGGAGAACAGGAGAGGAGAGGTGAGAGAGACCAGTGTTACCTTATAACTTAGATATATACACGTTCGCTAACGATATACACTGTTCTCACAATATTGTATAGATTATTACCGTCGTATATCAGGACAGCAGACATGAGTATGTTTAGGGTAAATATATACTTACTATTACATGTATAAAAACTATACTTGAGTATGTTTGTATTGTACTAAAAACATACTCAAGTACATTTTTAATACATATTTTTCACCTGGGTTATAACATAAACAGAAAATTAAAGATTTGAATATTTAAACAACCTAGTAATTTTGTTTTTCAATTACAAGTTGCCTCTATTAAGGGTATGACTACCTATATCAGACTATTTGATGCCATTGGTACAGTATAAGACGATCAATATTCTTGCTTCGGCATCCCATGTTAAACTCCCATCATATCGCCGGGATGATAATCCTCCGATCTGAAGTGAACGCTACACACGGCCGCGTTTTTCGAAGCCGATGCGGAAGAGAAATCCCGTCTCTTCACCTGCACAAACCGCACCAGACACGAAAGGGACCGTCCTTTTTCTTGTTATAGAAACCTGTGGACTCGATGTCCTGACAGGCCAGAGTTTTTGCAACCACCACAAACACAATAATTTACCATGACGATGACAAATTAAAATACAAAAACTACCGAAACCACACTGACTCACGACAGCTCTTACTTAATACCAGCCTACTCTGCACTGAGCCGAGGCTAAGACTCCCTGTCGTGACGTAAAGTGACGCAATGTTAAAAAAAAAGCCGTTTTTACGAGCAGTCCAAGAAACACTCACTTTATCTACTAAATTAGTGCCCTTATGTCATTTTAAAACATTTTATATCCTGCATTAACTTTTCATATGGTATTTTCATACAAGGTTATATATACATTTTTTTTTTTTACCTGCAATATGCTCTAAGCATTTTCCTACCATAGAAAAACCCGGAATAAATTCTAAATCGTCCTGTCGTCTGCTGTGTTCAGACTTAAAGGATTAGTTCACTTTTTAAAATACTTTTGCTGATAATTTACTCACCCCCATGTCATCCAAGATGTCCATGTCTTTCTTTCTTCAGTCGAAAAGATATTAAGGTTTTTGATGAAAACATTCTAGGATTTTCTATAATGTACTTCACTGGGTACCATGCGGTTCAAGGTCCAAATGACAGTTTCAGTGCAGCTTCAAATGGCTTTAAACGACACCAGACGATGATTAAGGGTCTTATCTTGCAAAACGATCGGTCATTTCTAAAATAAATAAAAAACTTTAAGTTTTATGCCTTGCTCTGTTGTGTGATGCGCGGTCGTGACTCTCCTGTTCGAACTTGTTCATCAAAATGAACGAATCTTTTTTCGAGTCATTTCGTTCATTTTGTTTGTTGAACACTTTTCACTGTAATTTGGACCTTGAACCGCATGGTACCCAGTGAAGTACATTATATGGAGAAAAATCCTGGAATGTTTTCATTAAAAACCTTAATTTCTTTTCGACTGAAGAAAGAAAGACATGGACATCTTGGATGACACGGGGGTGAGTAAATTATCAGCAAAAGTTTTTTTTAAAGTGAACTAATCCTTTAAGTTTTGTTTATTTGCTAAATTCAGGAAGTGTACTTTATTGGAGCAAATAAAATAAAAAGGGAGTAAAATCAAAATAAAAATAAAAATCAAATAAAAAGGGAGTCAGTGCATATTGACTGCTTGTATTCATTGACGAAAAATGTAGGCAGCTACAGAGAACCGGGGCGATGACAGCACGTTCAGTACGTAAAACCTTGACTGAGCTGCCAAATATTAAGTGATTTCGTCATCGTTTCCCCCGGTTAGGTCCGGAAAGCAGTTTTTGAGTAGGCCTACCATAAGTAAATTACTAAAGCGTATCCTACTTTTTTTCTAATTACAAGTTGTGTTTTTCGTTTCATGTGTCACACAGTAATGATCAATCTCGTTATTTAGTGCTGTAACACACCCTGAAGTTTTCCTTGTCAGAGTTTTTCAGTAGGCTATAAAAGTAAATGTTTTAAATGTCAGCCCAGCAAACATTTACGTTGTGGCAACGCCTGTAGCACATTGCATTTCTACTATGGCAAGGTCACTCTATGTGCATGCAACATTGTAACAATGTAGAATTGTAAGACTAGCCAGGGCTGTTGCAACGTTGTTGCGCGACATTCAGCAACTGCGAGACAACGTTCTGACAATTTATTTATTATGCTAGATCCCAGCAAACACAGAACGTTGGCACAACGTACCAAACCTTCTAACGTTTTAACAACATGGTCAAAAGGTTGCTATAACTACGTTGCATATGTAGACAGCGACGTTGCCATAGCAGAATTTTCAATATTTTTCATACTGTTGAAAAAAATGTTTTATAAAATGATAGACATTAGCATTTTTTTTTCAACAATTCAAGTTTTTACTCTTTGAAACATTTGATGAAACTGAAATTAAAAATGAAAATGTAATTTAATAATTTCTTGCAAAGATAAAGGCCAAAATATTTTTGCAGTTACATATTAACAAGGACATACTTGGGTATATTTAGGCTAATAAAAAAAAACAGAGTAACAAAAAATCGAGCTTGTATATTGTTGTTACTTTTTGACCCACGTGTTACTTTCGTCCCAACTGACGGGGTCGAAATTAACATAAGCAACTTATGTTCAAAGTGAAATCATACTGAAGTCATTCTACATTTTTACAAAATAACACCTGGTATTGATAGACCCCCTTGTGAGTTACTGACCAGAGCAAAAATATATCTCTGTCTAAAACAATCTTTTTAAATTAAGTTTTTCAAAAAAAATTTTACTTTCGCCCCTGCTCTCCCCTAGTATTGAAAAGTGAGGATGCGACATTGTGAATTCGTGATATCGAATCGAAGACATGATAATCGAAATGAATTGAATCTTGAGACCAGTGATGATTCACACCCCTGACAAATATGTAAACCACTTAACTGGGGATCAAGGAAGATAAACTGTTAGATTCCTATCTCGCTGCATCACGGGGCATTAATGCTGATGTATTCCAATTAATTTTTGTCACCATAAAGTGTACCAAATATGTTTTGATATTTAAATCATTAAACATTCATGAACGGAATATTTGAAAACGGAGCCAAATATCGTCAGCATAAAGAGATTTTATGTGAGGTATTTACACCGATGTATAGCTGATGAATGACGTACTGCTTGAGCCAATGGCTCCACTGACAAAGTACTTTTTTTTTTTTTTATATGCAAACATACTCGTACTGTATATTCTTTGTATGCAACCATACTAAAACCTGATATAACTCATGTTGTAGGGAAGTTCTATACGCCAATGGTTGTATTCTAACTATTTGTTTCTGTCTTTTCTCTCTAGTGGAGGAAACCCTCAGAGATGAGGTAGACGAGTATATTAGGACTTGTAGAGGAAAAGAGCTTCCTGGATTTTTGAACTACAGAACTTTTGAGAACATTGTCAAGAAACACATTGAGGGGATGGAGGAACCTGCTTTAAAGCTGCTCAAAAAGGTCACAGGTGAATGGCACCATTATAGTTAATGGTTTACTGTGCCCTAAATTTTAATTGTTCCTCTAAATTTTATGTGATTTGTTACTACTGTACAAGAAACAACACTCTTTCAAAAAATATTGAGAAAATCATACAAATATATAAAATCAGTGGCAATTATGCATACATGATCTTGCCTCTGATAAACTCCTCTGCTTTCCCATCTCTTTTATTTACAGACATTGTTCACTCCTGTGTGGACCGTATTGTTAACTCTCATTTCATCGCCTTCTCTCACCTGTTGAGGGCTGCTAAAGATCCAATTGAAGATGTTTTCGATGAGCAGTTTCAGAAAGCTGTGGAGAAAATACATTATCAGTTTAAGATTGAGAGGATTGTCTACTGCCAAGACAGTCTCTATAGTGACCAGCTAATCGATGAAAAAAAAAAAAACTCATCTATAAATTGGTTGGTCAATGCAGATGTGCACGAGATGGCACAACATCTCACCTCCTATTTCAAGGTTTGCATACTTAATAATAATCTTTGTTCTTTAAAGGTCCCCTGACATGAAATTTTCACTTTCTGAGGTTTTTCAACATTAATATTAGTTCCCCTAGCCTGTATTTGGTCCCCTCGTGTCTAGAAATTTCAGTCGGTATAATCCGAGTTTTGGCTATCTTTCTCTGCCTGTGAGAAAATGAGATCTCAGACGGGCTGATCTTGAATCTCCTCTATATGACGTCATATGGGAGAAGGTTACCTCCCCCTTCTCTGCTTTGCCCGCCCAGAGAATTTGACCCACCCATGAGAAAACGAGCTAGGAAGTACGACGCGCACGCGATTTTAGTTTATCCTCGAGCGAGATCATGGCGTGTGACCGATCGAAGCACAAAAGTTGAATGGAGAGATTTAATGGCTTGCAAACGAGCGAAGCATGGCAGTTGATCAGTGTTCGGATGTACAAATAAACACAAAAGTATTTTTTAGTTCCTTCATCCGAGCCTCTGAAGAAACAATGGGTTAATTTTATTTTCTCTGCAAATGCGCCGACACAACTTCCCAAAGTTTTGGATGGTCCAAACATTTCACCGACGACTGTTTCCTCAACTTGGGCCAATACAGAGCTGGCCTCGATGAACATTTGAAAATAAATGATCGAGCTACCAAGCAACAATTCAAGTTCAAGTTCAGACAGGTAATCTTTCTCTCAAAATCGTTCACTGTTTATGCATCGGTAAGTCAAGCAGTGACTAAAATATCAACTTCACATCGTTTCTTTTAGTAGGATGAAAATAATCTTATTTAAATTGTGAACAAATTATATACAGAAATCGATCAAAGAACAATTTTTCACACAGCGCGAGTTTATCTGGACAACTCGTTATGAAATCAATGACGCACGTTACTGCACAACGAAGCCCTAATGTACATCATCGTGTTTGCATTGGTGAAAGCAGAGAGAGTGCAGAAACTGCGTTGTCTCGCGATCAACAGACTGTCATCTGCTTGCTCAATGCTCATCACAGCAAAATTTTATGTGATGGGAATAGATCTAAATATTTAAAAAACTTCTCACGATTCGTTAATCTCGATAGCTGTATTAGTAAAAACGTATAGACCAATTTCGAGCCGACGTCACAATTACGTCACGGCGCTAGCTGGCGGCAAAACGAAGGGAAAACTGCAGGCGGTCAATACAAATCAGCACAGATCCGGCTACATAATAATGAGCTTAAATTGTTATTATTATTATTATTAAATGTCATTTTGTGTTGTTGGGTGCAAGAATCAATGAAAAATGAATATGCTATATCTGGAATTTTTATTTCTAGAAAATATTCACATTAAAATTGCACCGTAATTTCACTCTTTAAACATTGTCGTCGTCTTGGCGCTGGCTATGCAGAACTGCGGATCGTACCACACAAGTCTTGTACATGACCATTCATCACATAGTTATAGGCATCTAAAGATTTATATGCCCTCAGTTTCTCTTTACGCCCGGTTTCTCTATAAGGTAGGTGTAGAAGTCAGGCCACTTGTCTGAGGTAACGTTAATCCTGTCAAGATTGTTCATTGAGTGAGCGTGTAACGGCTACGGGTCAGTCAATCTAGTTCCGTCCGTTAAAATTATCTTTTGCAAATAACAATCGCGGTCCTGGACCGTCAGTGACCTTGCACATGACGATAAAATCGGATTTTCTTCAATCATTGTTAAACAAGCTAACAAAACTTGCATACTAACGTTAGGGTAGTGGCCAGAGGGATCGTTCTGCCACCACCTAAGCTCCGCCCACAGAAAAAACATCACCATGTTTACCAACTGAAAATTGGTCTATTCGAGATACTTTCACATGTAATACATAGCTATTTCATATGCACGGATGTCAGCCAATCACAGCAGTGGGCGGTTACACTGAATCCCACAGCAGACACGCCCCTTCAAACAGAGTGTTCAAACCAGAGGCTAAAATCAGGCTAGGAAAAATGCCTTTTATTTCTAAATTGTGACTATTTTTGATCTAAAAAACATACTAACATTATAAGGGCAACCCAGGAAACATTATAAAATAATAAAATAACCACATGTCAGGGGACCTTTAAAGGGTGAAGTGTGTTGTCTCAGTACACTAGAGGCACCTAACAGAACAGTAAAATATAATGATTGTTTCTAAATTCTGAATAACCACTCATTCCTCTCTGCAAATAGTCAATTTCCTTCTAAACAGCTACCTCGGCTTGTGGTGTTTACAATTAACCAATCCTTTACATAAATGTGGGATAGAAGAAAAAAAACAGAAAAAAATAAACATCTTAAAAAGAATATAGAATTTGAGTTAACCTTTTACATAATTAATAGAATTATGTGTGGCAAAGTCTTGTGACAAATGTTGATTTGTGGTTGTGCTAGCTATATTTTGTGTTTGAATTTAATTTGAATGTATACTTTGTATGTGACAAATATTGGTTTGTTCTTGTGCTAGTTATATTTTGTGTTTAAATTTAATTTGAATGTATATTTTGTATGTATTTGTAGATTACTTCTGACCGTCTGGCTAATCAAGTTCCACTGATAGTCCAGTATCATATGCTGGACCAGTACATCTCTACGGTTCAGAATGCAATGCTTGCCATAATTGGACGGAACAATCCAGAAATGCTTCTCAGAGAAGATTCCTCTGTTGCACGTAAAAGGAAAGAACTGAAAGAGCGACAGGAGCGACTGAAGAGTGCAGGCAAAATCCTGTCCAAGTTTGTGCATTCTAAATAATTATGGGTGTTTGTTCCCTGTCTTGTTCTGTACATTCTGCAAATAAAATTAAAATAAAATTAAAATAATAATAATAATGATGGGTAGCACTGTCACTTCACAGCAAGAAGCTTCTTGGTTCAAAACCAGAAGGAACCACGCAGGAGTCTTTTCTCTGTGGAGTTTGCACATTCTCACAGTGTTGGTGCATGTTTTTTTCCGGGTGCTCTGGTTTCCACCAAAATCTGAAGCCATGCCGTTCAGGCCAATTGGAGACCGTAGATTGCCCGCAAGTGTGTATATTTGTGTGTGTGTTGTCTGTGTCTGTAATGGACTGGCCATCTTGATCTGCCGTTTCCCTACCTTCGGCCTCAGGACAAGTGATTTGGAAAATGGATAGATGCAAATTAAAATGGTGGAAAATAAAAAGCAAAAAATAAAATAAATGGTGGAGGAAAATCCCTATTATAGTGGATAGTTACATCAATCAATTACATGAAAAACTTGCTCCTATAACGTTTCCTGACATTTCCTTTATTTTAAAGTTGGCGTGAATTAATTGAAAGAATTTTCTTTACATGTTAAAGTCATGGTATAGCTTTAATGTTTCTTTGTGACTGGGTATGTTTAGGTATAAAGTCATAATTGTAAAAAATCTAACAATATGGATCATAAATTCCATATCTGTTAATTAGGCTACTTTGTGGAGAAGAGAAGATGAGTATCCTTTAACTGAACAGAGCTGCTCAAGACATTGTTAGGAGATGATTGTTACAATTTTTAAAGTTATCTATAGACATTTTAAGAAAGAAATAATGTACCTGTTGAGAGTAAGTCTGTGTAGTAACTGTAGTTGTATAATTGCTCCAGAAAATCAGTTGACAGTTACAGATTTGAAAAACAAAAAAGGCGGGAATAAAGAACCCTAAACTCTTAACACAAAGGACCATTTCAACATATAAAGGGTTCTTCAGGACCATATGGTACTAATAGAACTGTTACTAGAGTAAAGAACCATCTTTCTATGGGTGTCTCAGGAGCTGTTCGGCTACTATAGGGTGGCATACTGTAGCAGGCTACCTCTACTGTACTGCAACATTACATCATGACTTTTGCGTAAACATACACGCCACTTTCAAGTCAAGTGGCGTGTTATCTATACCCATTTTGAGCTATCCGCGTGTATGCGTGTATGTCTACGCCGTTAAATGTCCGAGTGATTCCGCGTGTATGTACACGCCGTTAAATGTCCGAGCAAAATGAAGAAAAACCTAGATCTACATCTGGCGAGCGATATTTTTTGTCCTAGGATGGTAGGGGAACACTTATTAATGGTATTAACCCGGGTGACGGGTAGGTTTAGGGACGGGGTTGGGGTAGGTCATATATAGTTATATATACAGTAATGTAACGTTAAAGGATAATTCCGGTATTTAACACTTTGAGTCTATTTTCTAGTTTGTTTTGGATGAACTAGAGTGGTGGACTTAGAACTTTTGACAATGGGTCCTGTCTCGACTTTTTTACTATTTTAGAATCGCTTCAGAGTGGCTGTCTACGAGCATACTGAAACATGTCCTTAAAACAACACTTAACGTTAGTTTTCAAAACTGTGCAACTCACCGAGTGGTTAGTGGTGTTCGTTAGTTGTACCAATTTAGCACACAAAAGTACACTAACTACACTTAATGTAGCCCATAGTAAGTATTATGCTTTACTACAATTTAATTACAAAATGTACTTAGTAGTTCAAACTTAGTTGTTCCAAAATAGCACACTTCAAGTTAACTAATCGATAACTTGAGTAGCCTATACTGAATTTGTAACAATTTAGATCCAATGAAGACGGAAAGGTAACACGTTAGTTTAATGTAACTCAGAATACAACCATTAGGTGAGAGAGACAGCATGCAACAGCAGTAAACAGCATAAACACCTTAAATGCACAGGTGATGACGAGGCATGATATTCAAAGTCACATTGCATGCTTTTAACATTAAATAAAGCACATAAACAGTACTTGAGATTATCATTGCCACACTTTGTGTTTGTTGTTCCTGCGATGTCGTCGCAGAAAAATAGAAACCGTTTCTAAAATAGAATCAGCGTGTGTTGCGGCTGGTTAGGCCAAAAACTCTGGTTAACATGGAAAAGATACCTTTTATCGCGATAAACGTGTAGTTAGGACTCGGTGTTACAGTCAAGTAACCGGAGATGTACCCTTTTAAAAGCTACTCTCAATGCTGCGCTCATAGCGCTATGGGAACGAGAATACCACGCTGTCGTCATCGTGTACAGCCCGCCTCAACGTCTGTGATTGGTGCCTCGATTTGGAAAGATTGGAAATGAGCTTGAATGGGCTCTTCACCAGACTAACTTGCAGAGAAAATCTAAATTTGCCAGAAGTTCGTCTGGGTTTTCCCAGGCTACACATTCCCTGCACACTGGTGGTGGTTGAGGAGAGACCCCGGCATGATTGTAAAGCCCTTTGGATGTACAGTACATATCAAAAGCGCTATATAAATGTCTCATTCATAAAATCTGATGAATGTGTGCAGAGAGGACCACCCTGCCACACCTGCGTGAAGTTGGCCCCCCACCCAACACAAAACGTCGTCAAACTATGCTCAATCGTTTGTGCTCCGTTTGTGCTGGTTTGTGCTGTAAAAAGTTTCGTTTGTGCTGTTTCTGTTTTTAAGATATTAAAAGAATATTTTTAGGTCATTCTGAGGTCACTCAGCCCCCCCACATGCTCCAAATTAACCCAAAATAGTCTCGTTCGTTTGTGCTTTGTTTGTGCTGGTTTGTGCCGGTAAAATTTTCGTTTGTGCTGCGTCAGGTTTTAAAATATCAGACATTGAATTATAGACGATGACGTCACCAGCCCCCCCACATGCTCCAAATTCACCCAAAATAGTCTCGTTCGTTTGTGCTCCGTTTGTGCTGATTTGTGCTGTAAAAAGTTTCGTTTGAGCTGCTTCAGTTTTTTAGATATTAAAATAATATTAGATGGTCATTCTGAGGTCACTCAGCCCCCCACATGCTCCAAATTTACCCAAAATAGTCTCGTTCGTTTGTGCTTCGTTTGTGCTGGTTTGTGCTGGTAAAATTTTCGTTTGTGCTGTGTCGGGTTTTAAAATATTAGACATTCAATTATTGTTGATGACGTCACCAGCCCCCCCACATGCTCCAAATCAACCCAAAATAGTCTCGTTCGTTTGTGCTCCGTTTGTGCTGGTTTGTGCTGTAAAAAGTTTCGTTTGTGCTGTTTCTGTTTTTAAGATATTAAAAGAATATTTTTAGGTCATTCTGAGGTCACTCAGCCCCCCCACATGCTCCAAATTCACCCAAAATAGTCTCCTTCGTTTGTGCTCCGTTTGTGCTGGTTTGTGGCGGTAAATTTTTCGTTTGTGCTGCGTCGGGTTTTAAAATATTAGAAATTAAATTATTGTTAATGACGTCGCCAGCACCCCCACATGCTCCAAATTCACCCAAAATAGTCTCGTTCGTTTGTGCTTCGTTTGTGCCGGTAACATTTTCGTTTGTGCTGCGTCGGGTTTTAAAATATCAGACACTGAATGATAGAGAATTATAAACGGTGACTTCACCAGCCCCCTACCTGCTCCAAATTTACCCCAAACAGGCTCAATCTTTTTTTTTTTTTTTTTTTTTTTACAGTAGGCTAACTACAGTCGAAGTAACAAGGTAAGACCGAAACGGCAAACCAAATATTTACTGAACTGTTATCTATGTGCGGTTTCAACTTTTAACGGACACTGCGGATCACAGGATGTGTGGAATATAACACAAACTCCAAGGTAAGTGTTTTTACTTACTGTATATTGTTTTGTTAATAACATAATATGAACATTGTCATAAATACACGCACCACAATCTGTTTGCAGTGTTATACGCGTGTATAGGCCTAGTACGGGTAAAAAGTTTGGATTGTTATATATTCATTTTTTAAATGTGTCCCAATCTTATACCAAGGCTGATTTTTTTTTAAAATCAAACATACTCTGATATTGGGAAATGTTATTACACTTTAAAATAGCTATGTTCTGTTTTAATATAATTAATTTAAAATTTATTTCTGTGATGTCAAAGCTGAATTTTCTGTACTCCAATTTTCAATGTCACACGATTCTTCAGAAATCATAGTAAAATGTTGATTTGTGCTAAATTTTTATTGGTGCTAAGTTAAAGTGTAAATTTCAGGTAAAAATCGTCACGAAGATAATGCAATGTGCTTACTAAATATAAAGATAAGAACCGCCCACCATTGTTTTTTTTTATATTTTTTATACCAAATGCTGAATATAATAAAAAGTTGGTTCGTTTTACAGTGCTTTTAAGCACGCCCCCTCCTTCCACTAGGCTGGGCGTGATGTCATAACAGGGACTCCAAGCTTCTACGGTCTATGCTCCAAGCCTAGAGTTACGTTATATTGGAGGAGACCTAGCTAGCGAAAATGGTTAACTATTGTGCTTGTGCGGGATGTACGAATACACCAAAAACGGGGGAGAGGCTCCACAAGTTTCCCAAGGACAAACGGCTGATTCGTGCCTGTAAGTGTTAGCATAACTTACCCGAGGTAGAGCTTAGATCGGCCCAAAACATCAAGCAAGACCCTAACGTTACCCGAGCCCGCTGTGTCCGAGTCCGGCCCGACACATTAACTGTAATTATGAGCCCGAGCCCGGTTTAAACCCGACTATTTTTGAATACGTGTGTCGTTATAACTGACGTGTTCAATTACTTTCTCCCGACCGCAACATTCATGTTTTGTCCCGCTCCCGCCCGCAAAAATACTTTTTTTCTGTAACTTACCTCCACATACTTTCAAGTTAGCCTACGTGTCGCTGTTATAACATAAAAGCAAGCGGGCTACTGCGTGCATGGCATGAAGCTGACATCAGTTCATCGCGATCTCACACATCTCTGTTATTATCAATGAAGCTTTCATAATATATAACGTTACACTATGTTTGTTATAATTAGAGGATTTGCCAGCATACAGAATTCAGTACTGAACAAAAAGTCTGTTTTGAGCGGTGAGGGGAGTCCATCGTAAATGCTTCTGATTGGCTATTGTTGCGTTCAAGAAATCAACACATATGTCTGTGATTGGCTACATCGCTCCTCGCTGCTGACATGTTAGAAATAGAAACTCTGCCTGTAAACCGTTTCTATTTTGTTTTAGATGTTCTTATTGATTTTCTGCAACAGATGAATAAAATTGTATTAGTTTTTACGTTTTATTCAGATATTTCTAGTTTGCGGGAGTCCCGCAAATCGTTTTATTCTCCCTCAAACAGCACACACGGAGTGAGTGCATAGCTGTCCGCAGCTCCCTGTTATGACATCATCACCCAGTTACGGTAAAAAACACGCTACCTTTGAAGAAACCCCAATAAATGTTATTTTAACGCATTTTAAGACAGAAATTTTTAAATATATACATATTGGGCACTTTAATGTACACATTAATCAGTTGTTGTGGTTAACCTGCAATTTACACTTTAAGAAAGGTTCTTATATTTTTGTGGAAACCGTGATCATTTTTTCACTTTTGATTAATTTAATAGGTCCTTGCTAAATAAAAGCATTATATATATATATATATATATATATATATATATATATATATATATATATATATATGTATATACATATATACTGTAGGCTATATTACTTAACCAAAACAAAAGAATAAAAATAACAATATTAAGCAGCACAACTGTTTTCAGCATTGATAATGATCAGAAATGTTTCTAGAAGCATCAAATTCATAACATCATCATATTAGACCGATTTCTGAAGGATCATGACTTCTGACACGCGTATAAACACTGCAAACAGATTGTGGTGCGTGTATTTATGACAATGTTCATATTATGTTATTAACAAAACAATATACAGTAAGTAAAAACACTTACCTTGGAGTTTGTGTTATATTCCACACATCCTGTGATCCGCAGTGTCCGTTAAAAGTTGAAACCGCACATAGATAACAGTTCAGTAAATATTTGGTTTGCCGTTTCGGTCTTACCTTGTTACTTCGACTGTAGTTAGCCTACTGTAAAAAAAAAAAAAAAAAAAAAAAGATTGAGCCTGTTTGGGGTAAATTTGGAGCAGGTAGGGGGCTGGTGAAGTCACCGTTTATAATTCTCTATCATTCAGTGTCTGATATTTTAAAACCCGACGCAGCACAAACGAAAATGTTACCGGCACAAACGAAGCACAAACGAACGAGACTATTTTGGGTGAATTTGGAGCATGTGGGGGGGGGCTGGTGACGTCATCAACAATAATTTAATGTCTAATATTTTAAAACCCGAAGCAGCACAAACGAAAATTTTACCGGCACAAACCAGCACAAACGAAGCACAAACGAACGAGACTATTTTGGGTTAATTTGGAGCATGTGGGGGGGCTGAGTGACCTCAGAATGACCTAAAAATATTCTTTTAATATCTTAAAAACAGAAACAGCACAAACAAAACTTTTTACAGCACAAACCAGCACAAACGGAGCACAAACGAACGAGACTATTTTGGGTTGATTTGGAGCATGTGGGGGGCTGGTGACGTCATCAACAATAATTGAATGTCTAATATTTTAAAACCCGACACAGCACAAACGAAAGTTTTACCGGCACAAACCAGCACAAACGAACGAGACTATTTTGGGTAAATTTGGAGCATGTGGGGCGCTGAGTGACCTCAGAATGACCACCTAATATTATTTTAATATCTAAAAAACTGAAGCAGCTCAAACGAAACTTTTTACAGCACAAATCAGCACAAACGGAGCACAAACGAACGAGACTATTTTGGGTGAATTTGGAGCATGTGGGGGGGCTGGTGACGTCATCGTCTATAATTCAATTTCCGATATTTTAAAACCTGACGCAGCACAAACGAAAATTTTACCGGCACAAACCAGCACAAACAAAGCACAAACGAACGAGACTATTTTGGGTTAATTTGGAGCATGTGGGGGGGCTGAGTGACCTCAGAATGACCTAAAAATATTCTTTTAATATCTTAAAAACAGAAACAGCACAAACCAAACTTTTTACAGCACAAACCAGCACAAACGGAGCACAAACGATTGAGCATAGTTTGACGACGTTTTGCGTTGGGTGGGGGGCCAACTTCACGCAGGTCCCTGCCACATGTTGCAAGGGGGCTCCCCTTGACAAAGCCTTGGAGGAAGCAAACCTCCTAGTAGAATGAGCCCTAACTCCTAGAGGTGAAGCTTGACCGTGCACCTCGTAGGCTAGAACAAATACCCAGTGTGACAGTTTGCTTGGTGGTGGCCGCCCCCAGTTGCATGTGCAAAAGGCCCATAGGCATCACCATAAGATAGAATTCTTTGAAAGTGATGAAAAGAAATTTCCTGACCTAGTCTAGAATTGCTCAGGGCATTTAAGATGGGACACAGCTGTGCCCCCATGGTGACAGAATCCTATACAACCCCTAAATATGTGGTCCTCTGGGCAGGAGAGAGAGAACGATTTTTCTGACATTTAGTCTCTACCCAACACTGTAAATAATTTAATGTAAAATCAACAGTAACAAACTGGTAACAAATAGCCAGCGAGCTTCTGTATTTTATACCACAGTAAAGTTACTGTAAAACTAGGCTAACTGCAGTAGTTTTAAGTATAGGCCTACTGTTAAAAGTACATAATTTATACTGTTATTTTTATTATATTAATTTTATTGTTATATATTCAATAACACCAATTATAGTTTCACAACAACAGCTTTATTCAAGTTTCATCTTGTCAATTTCATAGCTTAACTTCAATCAAATGTAGATTTTACCAGCATATTAACCACATTTCATCAATGAACAAAATGCACTTATAACCAAAAATACTAGTAAATATCACTGTAACACTGTGGAAAATAAATGTTGGAAACATAAAAGGGAAAGTTTGAAGAGAAAGTGTCACTGGCCCACCGGTGGACCCATTGCCATTACATATTTCGAATAATATCCTATACTAAAACTAAACTAATCTTGACAAACTGTAGATCCTGTAATTTATCAAATTGCAACAAAAATATGTTCATACTTCTAAGGCATGTTCAGACCTTTATTTTGAAATAGCGATGAACATGAAAAAGCATGAAAAGGTAGAAACCTAAGTTTGTTTTCATGCCTAGAGTTCAAAAGATAACATCCATAAATTTAGAAAAAAAGTTCTGAGATTTTTTTTTTAAAAATAGATTCATCATTTGTGATGTGGCAGCGAGCTATAACGCACATACGTGTTCTTTGTGTTTATTAGAAGTAAACTTCATATCAAAAACTACTTCTGAATAGGATGTCTTCTTCATAAATTTGATAAATTCAGAAACGATGGTTCAGATCACTCAAGCACATATGGAAATGGGGGCACCCTTATTCGCCTTATTTTCTAACGCGGAAGTAAATATGGGTCCAACTTCCAACAGTTATACATGATGCCACACAATATCTCTAACCATTTTCTTTCTACCAAACACAAAAAGACAAACAATGGTTGCTTTCTTTAAAAGAAAATCCTCTTTATTTAGCTGAATATTTTCATCCAAAACAGTTTACATACATCAAATAAATCCTCTGGAATATTACATTCCTCAATAAAAAAAATAAAAAATAAAAAAATAAAAAAAAAAATAAAAAAAAACTAAAATGGCAATTCAGTATGCAATATTCACTACTGTCGATTAGATCTTGCCTTACTCAAATGTGATCAACACCTCAGCAAAGGGGCTTCTCCCTGTAAAAGAAATAAGAATATTTACATGAAGCAAGATTATTTCTCACCATGAGATTATAGAAAACTAGTTTCAATGTTTGAAGACTATATAACCATGCTGGGAAGGGAAACACAGCAGGCCTCAAACCACCTCAAATTTCTCTAGCAGACATCACAGGAAAGGCCAGAGTCACAATGACTCAACCTCGCTGGAGAGTCTGCAATGACTCTTCTCTTTTACAGAGAACATACTGAGTTTAACTAAAACAGTAAACAGTCGCATTTAAATGCGTGTTGACCAGACTTACTTCCTTCTTGCAGCAGCTGCGATATTAACATCTCTTAGATGGCACCAAACTCATGGCCAATACACATATCTTTTAAGGTGGCAAAATGAACGTTCTATGAAGACTTCAGGAAAATGGCATTAGGCTGCAAGAGAAAGACCATTTCAGTACATTTCACAAGAAAACTTGACATGCAGATATTGAGACCCTCGAGCACATGTTGTAACATAGCTTGTCTGGGGTTTCTATAACCATGCTGTAGGGGGTAAACAACACGGCCTCAAACCACCCCATGTCCATCTAGCAGACATACAGGAAAGGAAAGAGTCACTTCAGACTAAACCTCGCTGATCAGCCTGCACAACGCACCACATATACATCTTAGCTAGGGCTGGGTAAAAATATCGATTCATCAATGCATTGCAATTATTTGTTTCTCAATTCAATATCGATTCATCAAATCCTATGAATCGATTCAGCCCACCGCCCAGTGGAGGCGCTGTGGGCAACACTCATCAGAGCGCGCGCTGACACGGACTAAAGACTTGTTTATACTAGACGCGTCCGTTTCTTTTACTGTCTATAATCCGCACGTGAGCGAAGGTGCGCGCGGCAAAAATGACGCGTTTGGTGTGCAAGACCTCATTTCGCTTGGCTGTGTGTAAGGCTTTTTTTTGTAACAGCGCGCGCGGCACCGCATCCGAGGATGAACGACTTCTGACAAGCCGAATCTGTCCGAGTAAGTATGTATGTCACCGCACCGGCACGCAGTTTGCGAGTCTAAATTGCAATTCATTGCAAAGATTTTTTTGTTAAGGATTTGTTTACTGTGTGTGATTCATTTAATGGAAAGCACATTCACTTCTAGTCGTCTTGTTGTTCATTTTAAATAAACGTAGAGCAAGTAGCTAATCAGTGTCTGCTCGTTTATTCAAACTAAGTTGTCCTATATAACTGAAGAAGGTCGCAACGTCCCCAAAAACTGCATGTGCACTAGTTTGATAACAAATGCTTCAGAGTTAACATGTTATATATATTGTACTAAAATGTTATTATGAGTTATATGATGGAAATGTCGGTAATATATCCTATATAGGCACAGTAAATAAGCCAAAGGTTCTCTGATCAGCTGTTCAGTGTTATTTATTGTGTTGACAAAGTAAGTTAGCACTTTGTAATGTTATAATATCTATGGTTGCACTTTGTTTTATGAGTATGCACATTTTGTGCGTCTGTTTACATTTATTTTATAACTTGAATGTTTAGGAAGAAAAATATACTTTCTACTAACAGTTACATGCACTTTAGATTAGAGATGTTAATAAAGCACCTGTTTGTTACAGTTGTGGTTTGTATTCAACACATGTACAATATTGTACAGTTTGTTCTGCTAAATAAACCATACAGGAAACATGCTTGGGTCAATTTGTTCTTAAACATTGGTAATACTGCACACATTATTTAAAAATATACCCAGGTACTTAATTACTTGTGTATTTACTTATTATTGAATCGATATCGAAGCTAATAAGTCAATATCGAATCGAATCGAAATCGAATCGAAGCCTCAAGAATCGAAATCGAATCGAATTGTGAAATTCCTAACAATACCCAGCCCTAATCTTAGCGCTTTATACTTCACATTATTTACCAACCTAAAATGCTAAAAACCCAGTTTAAAATGTATTCCTAAATACAGAGAATTTTACACAATTGTTGAAATATTTTATTTTTAACTAATAAACAAGTCTGAAGAACTCCTATCCACACGTGGACCCTTGTGACCACGTGTTTAACGGTCAAAGCATTAAACATTTAATAATCAACTAGTTGTGTTAAGAAAAAAAGATGCTACTACAATCTTCATTAATGTTACAGTTACTAGCAGACAAGAATAGTTAACTTAATTACTACATGCATACAAACATGCATAAAAACCATCTTAACAATAACGTACGGCTACTCTACTGCATTGTATGTTACAGATACACAATATATATATTAAGATGATCAGTAAATAATCTATTGTTATATACATGTTGTTCTAAAACACAAACCTCACCTTAAAAGAGACGACAAAGAAGCTACTGCTCGCACGATGGTCCTCGAGCTAAAGAATGAAGATTCGGAAATCACGTCAGTTGATCTCCTCTACTTCTTCTTTGGTTTAATGGCGGCTCACTGGCAGGTTTTTGGTACGTTACTGCCACCAACTGGAGCACAGAAGAAAGGATAAAATTTTAGTAATGTATTTCAATTCTGTTATATAAACATGTTAGCTACAGCTCGTTTAATCATTGTCCTGGACCATTGTTAAAATAACTTTTTTCACTGTATGACTTACAATTTTTTTTCTGAAGTTCTTTATGCTTTAATTTCCATATGCTGTAGCCTACAGTTGAGCAAAACTGTATCTTCTCGTAAGTCTGTAGTTATTAATTATGCTGATTTGACCGGAGAACTAGCGATTCTTTTTAAATCTTTTATCATAAAATAAATGTTATTTTTATTAATTTTATCAGAGATTTAAAGAAGATTTAAAAAGGTTTCATAAATAATTTATTAAACTGGCTCATGTTCATTTGACTTTTAGTTACTAATAATTAACTACCAGTTCAAACCTAACAATTATAGTAAACTATCGGGTTTTTTGCTTATACATATACATACATTTTTTGTTTGTTTTTTTTTATCATAAGAAAAAAATAGTAGGCCTATGATGGAAAATCCTGCCGTTTCCAGCTCTTACACTAGAGGTCAGCCTAATACTGTTAATTTGTTCATATAACCTGTACTTGTTAAATAAGACCAGAATTTCATTCACTGCGTGGTAGTTATTTTGTAATTTAGCACTTAGCCAATCAATTTTTTTTATACAAAAGCTTAGTTTTTACGAAATATTGCCGTATTTATCATAAATGATTTATCCATGCACATTATTATCATTATTTTTTACTATTACATATTTTTTCAATTCAAGTTCCCTCTTATGTTTAATCAAAATAACTCCCCTCTCCCTCTTGCAATGAAATCTCTTCTCGGATGATGTGTTAACTGGCGCGAGGGAGGGACAACCTGTCACTCATTTGAGATCACAGCAATACCAAACCACAACGATCAAATCAATTCCTGATGGACAAAATCATCTCCAATTTTTTCTTGATTTTTTTCTTGTTCGAGAAGCCGGATATACTTCCTAACAACTTCCGTTTCATGTTGATTTTAAGATTTTATGCACTATGGCATCACTATGGCATTATGTTTTGGAGCCAATTCAATGGTGGCCCAGGTTTTTGGTGCGTTACTGCCACCAACTGGAGCACTGAAGAGCACTGAAGGATAACATATTACCGGTAGTAACGTAAATTATGCTATATAATCCTGTTATTAATGTATACACTTTTCATTGTCCTGGACCATTGCTAAAATGACTTCACACTGTAAGTTTGATTAAGTTCATTATGCTTTCATTTTCATATGCTGTACCAGGCCCGGACTGGCCATCGGGAGCACCGGGACAATTCCCGGTGGCCTGGAGACTAATTTGGCCTGCTGCCAGCCAGCGTTTTTTTATTTTATTTTTTATATTGTTACCTTTACCAGTGATCATTTTCAAATTCGTCATTCAATTAAAATATTAGTAATGTTAATAATAAATGAATAAATAAATAAATAAATAAATAAATAAATAAAATCATGAATCTGTTAGTCTTGACTGGCAAGGCTACGATTCGACTTTACGCGTCAGCCAAACGGTTAAACAGAAAATGCGAGCAGCAGGTTTCCCCATGCTGCACCCGATGATGGAGAGAAAACGGCCAGGTGGAGCAGAGAGGGAAAGGACAAAGAAAGCACTCCAAGAAGCAGCAAAATGTTGCAAAATTATTGGCCTGTTTAGGGCTTCAAGTGCAGGTCAGTCAGTTTAATCTGTAAATACTGTACTTTTTTCTTTGTTAACTTAGTATTGAACTGCTAGCAAATGTAGCACTAAGCGATAGCGCCTGTCTAACGTTACATTCGTGCAGAAATCAAAAACAAATGAGTGAAACAGCACACAGAAAACTCACAGAAGAAATGTACTGAGGTAAAAATTCTAATTGTTTTTTTATAACATGATTTAGTTTAACATAACACAACTAGGGAGCTGTTTTGCTGAATATTATCACGATTGAAAATGTTACATTGCATTTATTGTTCAATAAACAAGTAGCGTAGTTCATATTTATTATTAAGTTCCTAACATTTTAGACACAAACCATATGAACTGTTTTTGTTCTATTTCACCGACGAAAATAGTTCCAAAGCTACAGCAGCGTGAGCTGCGTCCCAATGTGCATACTATGCCCTAAATAGTATTGAAAATTACTAATGTCACATACTATTTAGGATGGATAGTATGCACATTGGGACGCAGCTGTGGTGTTTTGTTACTGAATGATTCAGCGTTTTGAACGAATCTTTTGTATGAATGACTCCCTAAATAAGACGCTCACTTGCCGCTACCTATTGGCGGTTTAGTTTAATGTTTAAGTATTGAATTTTTTTTATTTGTATATTCAAACATTTATTTAAAACATCAATCTTATAACATTATTTATTGCAGTTGTAATTGCAGTGCACATTATTTAATTTGATGGGTAACAGCCCTATGTCTTATTATTATAACTGAATTTATTGATCAAATGTAAGAATTTGACATGAAAGATGATGTATACATTTGCTTTACTTCTAAGTTGGTTGTTTATGTTTTTATGTTATGGTCATACTGTGAAATAAATGTAATTTAGGAGGAAAAAACAGGGTTGTAGTGTTTCTAAATTTTATTTGGGTACATAGGATGGCCTGGATGGGTGTAGGATTTCCCGGCCTGAAATTGTGTCCCAGTCCGGCCCTGTGCTGTACAGTTGAATAATCGTAAGTGTGTTTATTTCAAAATTATGCTGATTTTACTGGAGAACTAGATATTTTTTAAAAAAAGTGTAAATGTAAATAATAAACACATGAAACCAAAGCTTTTGGGTCAATATTCCTGCTTTGCCGTGGCCAGGAGAAATCTGTGCCTTCTGTATGTAAATACACTGACTGTCGCTGTTTGTCCAGTCATTCTACAAATGCATGCAAATGTACCCTTCATTTGCTTGTGTTAATGACAGCTGCACAATGGTCCAGTGATTTTGAATCTGAATTATGAGGAAGAGTTTCAGTTTGACACATGTGGCCTTAACACAGAGAGTCACACAGCGAGAGCACAGCACTGTGCCAACGCAGCTAAAATGGGATGACTCACTGAGCCAAGAAACAGACATCAGTGTTGTGTCATGAAATGAGGCTCTTGTGCAGATGGACCAACTAAACCCTCTGTGTTGCTTACAGACTTTCACTTTTCAGTGCTTATTAATCGCTTTTCTTTTAGCGAATGCCAGGTCTGCCTGGCATTATTTAAGAAAATAAAAGCAAAATCTCATTCTGAATTAACGTTTGGGCAAATTTGGCCCGTGTTTTTTGACACAACATTGTGGCCCAAATGGTCTATATATGACATCAAGTCTTTGTCCTTCTCTATAATAACGTGTTTAATACATTAGTTTTCAACTGGTTTTGCTTCAGGATCCAGATTTTACATTGGACATCAATTGGCAACCCAAACAAACATTTCTGTAATATCAAAACTGATTATTTTTGTATAGGCCTAACTACATGCAAACTATACATAAATACATAATAATATACAGTAAGTTGAATGAAAACAGACCATAAAATGCATAACATCAAATGTGTAATTTACCAGCATATTGGCCAGTATAACATCATGTTGGCATCTGCTTAGTTTAGCTAGCTTTGATTGGACACTACTTTTGATTTAAAATAAATAAATAGGCTTTATACATCCATGCTTGTATTTTTTTAATCAAATTATAGTTCAGACCATACATTTTATTAATCAAAAATAGACAAAAACATTAATATAAAGTAAAAAGATTATGTACAACATCGCTAAACAACAAGCCGTCATGTTACTTAATATCTTTTAATATAATAATTAATTTGGCTTTTTACAACTTACTTTCACCATAAACAAACTATAATAGGCTAAGTAACATTTTCACTTAAGATGAAACTAAAATAATTGTGTTAGTCAATGTTTCGTAAACTAATATTTAGTTTACTTACTATAAATAAAGGACACTTCGAAAGGCATGTTTATTGTGAAGTATTTTTAAAATGAATATTAATACTAATATTTTCTGTTACGAAAAAAAAAATCTCCACAGGTCAGTAAAGTTTACATGGTCATTTCCCTTTTTTAGATGCATTTAGCCTTGTTTGTCCTCCTGCTATCCTTGACCTCACTTGACCTTATTAAAACAGACCTGGGGCCTCATTTATAAAATATTGCATAGAAATCATCCTACATTTTTGATAATATCATCATTTCTCAAATGTGCGTACAGCAAGTGGTGAGCAGCAAGAATTGCTTAGTTTTCTAAATACTTGCAGTACTCCGACTCTCTGCCACAAGGATGCATACGTCTGGTTAGACCCTGATGCGCAAATTTCTATAATGAGCCAAAATTGTAGACCAAAAAAAAAAAAAGAACAAAGGATGAAGCACTCAAATAGTTCTTGGATAAGTCCTGTCTGCTTAGTTCAGATGACAGATGTCTCCCTCTGCCAGCCATTAAGAGTAATCTCTAAAGAATTCTGGGTAAAGTGCACTGTTTAACAATGCCGTGATGCAGCACAATGACGCACAAAGGTAGGACGCTGACAGCAGCGCTTGCCCTGAGGTCAGACGTCAGTTTCTTAGAAACAAATGGTTTACTTCTGCAGGTTATATGATGCACAACTACTCTGGCTCAGAATGAGACTGTTTACACTAAGATTCATAACCTCAGAGAATGTTGTGTTTACCTCTGAGAATAAATGCAGTTGCTTTCGCGTGGAGTTACGTAAGCAGGGCAGTGAGTGAATGATGCCTTTGTGTGAGTGTTGCAACCTCTCTCTCATCAGCTGAAGATGGGGAAGGAACACAGTGTTAAGCAGCATGAAGGGCAAGAGGGAACATATACACACTGATTTAGGGGAAGGTGATTCATAGAAGGACTTTCACTGAATTACAGTGCATTGTGTACAAAATATTTGTACACAATGCACTGTATCACACAGTGAAATGAAACAAGACAGAAACAGTACAGAACATTCAGGGATATAGTATTAAATACATATTGATACATCTAGGGTAGTTGAACATTTGTGGCCCAACTAGTACACAACTTTGTTTGATAAGCTAGTTCTTGCAGTGCTTCAATATAACACCTGGGACACTTTGACCTCAATGTACATTTTCCACTGAATTCCCTGAGAGACCGCAGACTGCAGCACAGGGAGGGATGATCAAGTGATAGTCGTGTACACAGCTGCCTGTGTAACAGGAGAACATTGGGAAGATTTTGAATCTTATTTATGTATAATCAGGGTTCACAAAATTCCAGTCAGCTGACCTTATCAGTATATTAGATTAAATGAGGCAAAAACATAGCCTCATAGCATGGTGTGGTTCGTTTTATACAGTCTTTCAAATAATGTTTTACTCAACCTCTGTATGACTTACATACAGAGAACACAAAAGAAGATATTTAAAAAAATGTTTATACTGTGTTGTCAACACAATGGACGAAAACATCACAGACTTTCCTTGTATAGACTAAAAACAGACATTTGTTGGAAAATATATTCTTTTACATTCCACAGAAGAAAGTCGTACATGTGTGGAATGACATGAAATGACATTTCACTTTTTGGGTGAACTACACTTTTAGGAAAAAAAAAGCAAAAAAGACTTTAGCATGCTTTTAAAAAGTACTTTTTGCAGAAATAATATACTTAAACATAATATTCTTTAGTGTGAGCTTAATGTAATGCAACGGACACTTGATTGCATGTTAACCGCAATTAAATACAAATATTATAGTTTAAATTTATATTAAATGCAATTAGCTGAACTTAATTAGAGAGCTTTTTTGACCCTATTAAGTAGGACTTAACTTTAAAGTCCCCATGAACCGGAAGTTGCAAACGGCTTTTCTCCAGTGCTGTGACGTATTTCCGAGAGAAACGGAATACTAAATGAGGCAAAATAGTGAGCGTGGCTTTTTTTTTCCAACTAGCACCTGATTGGATCTAGAAAAATGCACCTCCTCGCCATCTCTCCTTTCACACGCTGTGTGCCTGTCTAATGACAGTTGGAGGGGCGTGATTACGGATGTTAAGCAGACACCCTAACCGTCAAGCCTACGTCATCGGGAAAGGTCCTCCAAGGCAGAGGGGAGGGGCATTTTCAGAATTTGATTAAAGATTACGAAGCCAAAAATTTTTTGTGTGTGGATTGACTTGCACGGATGAATTGTTCACCACAAAACGATCAATTTAGGCAAACAAAGTAAGTATGGTCAATTTTGATTTCATGGGGACTTTAAGTACATTTATTCCCCCAGTTTTACAGAAAGGCTTAAGCCTAGTCTCAGACTAAAACGCATGTTTTGAGCCGTTTTAACTTAAAGCAATTTGCACTGACACATATTAAAATATATCAGCGCGCCATTGTTTTGTCTCAATGCACACCAGTAATGTTTGTTTTTTCTAAGGCACATTTATAAAATCTCTCAAATGTTCTCATTTAAATTAAGGCCTAATCCTGTCTTAATCTAAGCTCTGTCTGTGAAACCAGGCCTATATGTAATTCCATAATTACATGGTGGTGACAGCAAGAAGGCAGAATTTCTCCATGAAGGTTAAAAAGTGTCTCTCGAGCAACAACAGAAAATCGCACTGGACAATCCATACTTTGGTCGATTGTTCTGTCACAAGATGAAGATGATGGAGAGTTCAAAATGGTTTCCATAAACAAAAGGGTTGTTTACACACACACACACACCACACACACACACACACACACACACGCACGCACGCACGCACGCACCGCACGCACGCACGCACGCACGCACGCACACACACACACACACACACACACACACACACTGCAAGTACAGTTTTTATCTACTTTTTAATATTTTAAGTACACTACAAATGCACATTGAATACAATTATTTGCACTTCAAATAAGCTCTTAAACTTTACAGATTTTACTCCTGAAAAAAAAAAAGAGAGACAAGTAACTCCACATATCCTCTACAGAACGCAATAATGTCTGTGACTATTTACCAAGATAGAAAAGTCTGCAAATCACTCTACATTTCTCATTGAATTCCTCTAAGTCCATGTATCTGAGCTCCTTTTAAAGCTCTTTCTTACTCTATAGGTCAATGACTGTGTCTTTTTATTTCATCTAAGGAATTTGTACCTTGGAAAGTTGTACTTCAATGAAATATAACTGAGAACTCATTTTAGTCTGCTGAACTGTGAAAGCACAACTTCTGAGCAATATTTCCTTTAGGCTGGGATTATTTGCCCTGCAGTTAATGCATGAACAGTGTTTGGTTTGCCTGTGTTAATATTTGATAACAAAGGTGATCACTGGATGGAATAAATGGCGTCATGGAGGAGTTGTATTTGCAGTGTCATCTCCCTGGCTTGTTAAACACGGAGTGGTGTCCACTCCAGTCCTCCTGCTATAGTGTCCTGATGACTCAGGTCTTATGTACTGCCATGGCTGCTGGATGTTCTGCTGAAGTGTGACAGTATCAGTGGCCTAATCCTTTCTTCCTTCCATCTTTTTCAAGCCAGCATATTCCACTCCTTAGAAGCATCGCTCAATTCTCAGGCTAATTGTATTCCCTCCAGCCACCTCCCTGTCTTTTGGTCAGCTGACTGGATAAATCCAGGTTATTTGTGGTGGCCCGATCCCCATATAATGGAATTATCACATGACACAGTGTACCGTGACACAGCATGTGTGCGCTGCATGTGAACTGACCGTCTGGGGTTCTCAGACATGACATAGAGGTTAAGTGAGTGCTAGGTCATTCTTTTATCATTCAAGAAAATGATAGCCTTTGTACCGTATTATTTGAACATTAATAGTATCGTATTATTTCTGCATGTTATGAGGCGGATGTTTATCAACAGAGCTTATTTAAATACATTTTAAAGTATGTCATTTTCTAAACATTTCGCCATTTTTCGCGCCATTGGTCTTTAAAAACAGATTGGGCCACCCCAAATTCATTGGCTGACGCAACATCTCTGTATCAGGTTGGTCAAATTAACACTTTTTGAAAGGAATCAACCTTAGCTTAATTATAAATATTTGTCTCTTGCTCTGCACATTTAACTTGAATTCTAAAAGGTTTTAACAGCAAAATAACACATTGTAGAGATTATACTCATGGTGTGTCATCATAAAAGACATAATAAAAGACCTTGTGAAAAAAAAGTATACATTAAAATTAAAGAGTATGTATGGAAATAATAGCCAACACTGTACAATATTTAAGTAATACACTTGAATGTTTGAGTCATTTCAACTTAAATTACATTAAACTGACATTAAAAATTATTGAATCTTGTACAACATAAAAAAGTTGATGAGCTCAAAAATGCTGTCATGACTTATTGCTCATACTTTTTTTTTTTTTACAGTGTATAGTTTAAAAGATATGTAGGCCTACTGCATACTTAAAGGGATAGTTCACCCAAAAATGAAAATTGAGTCATTAATCACCCTGTACCAACCCCGTAAGACCTTCGTTCATCTTCGGAACACAAATTAAGATATATTTGTGATTAAATCTGAGAGCTGGATCACTCCTCCATAGGCTTCCTAAGGGATTGAAACCTGACAGCCCCGAAAAGTTCTTAAAGAAATCGTTAAAATAGTCCAAATGGCTACAGTGGCTCAATCTTAAATTTATCAAGCGACGAGAATATTTTTTGCGCGAAAAAAAACCCTAAAATAACGACTTCATTCAACCATCTCTTCTCTACCGTGTCATTCTCCTAAGCTGTTGACGTAGTGTAACAGCACAGCGCTTCTGTGTTATACGTCACACGTAGACTCACAATTGGCCGACGCTGGTCATGTGTGTGATGCGTGTGACGTTCAACCAGAAGCGTTGCGCAATAACACTACGTGAAATCTCCAGGCCCAAAGAGAATACTTGAATAAAGTTGCTATTTTAGTTTGTTTTTTGCGATCAAAAAGTATTCCCGTAGCTCGATAAACTGAAGATCTAGCCACTGTAGTCAGTTGGACTCTTTTAACGATTTATTTAATAACTTTTCGGGGCTGTCAAGTTTCAATCCTTTAGAAGCCTATGGAGGAGTGATTCAGCTCTCAGATTTAATCAAAAATATCTTCATTTGTGTTCCGAAGATGAACGAAGGTCTTACGGGGTTGGTACAGCATGAGGGTGAGTAATTAATGACTTAATTTTCATTTTTGGGTGAACTAACCCTTTAAGTAAACTGAAAGTAATGTTTTAGTATTTAACATTGTAATGTAATATAAATTAAATGTAATATAAAATAACATACTGCAGTTAAAAATTCTAATCAAGTGCTTTAGTTAGTCAACATATCAAAATAACTTTGAAAAAAGATTATAAAAACAATTATTTAAACATTTTTAATTTTACATTATTACAAAGTGCCCTTTTTGAAGTGTACTTAAGTGTGTTAAGAGACACAATAGTCAAGAGTGTACTTATTCTTTAAGTATAATTAAGTGGCTTTTCATTTCATTATTATGTTGTCTAAGAGTTGAAGTACACTACAAGTGCACATTCAATACAATTAAGCACACTTCTTTTTTACATGGAAGTGTCCGGGTTTCTTCAGTGTAGACTACAGATCTGATCAGAATGTTCAATGTTCTGTCCTTTGGTGCTTTAAAGGAAGGGGTTGTTGCAATCCCCATTAACTGCCGAACATTCTCCAATTTGCAGTATTTCTCCTTAGGACAGAATGTTGCGAGTGCTAATGAAATATGACTTGCTTTCATCATGTTATCATTGATGAACATTAGTTCAGAACAGGAATCCTCAGCAGTTAATTGCTCTTGCTTTTAATATTCTCCACAAGCTTCTTATGACTCATTGTATAATCTAAAAGCTCTTTTTCAGGTACCATGAGTTTCCCACAACCCTCCTTATTTCAAAGAGCTGACTGGAGAAATTTGAGTGTTTGGCTTTTTAACATAGACCTGCACATGACCTGCACACGACCTGCTGCTTGTTTTCTGATTCAGATGCATAACTATTTTAAAGTCACCATGAATTCCAAAATGACAAATCCTATTTTTATGTTATATTGCCGTATTTATTATAAATGTATCCATGCACATCGTTAATTTTTTTAACTGTATGTGCATCTGTAATCTTTAATCAAAATAAATTTCCTCCTTCTAGCAGTGTCCACTCTTTTCTTCTTTTCTCAACCTGTCAATCACATGAGATCAAAGCAATAGCGAACCATGATCCAACAATCTAATCAAGTCTCGACTGGACAAAATCTAATCCTGCTCTACAGGTTTTCTTTTTCAAGAAGACATTTCACTCGGATATTTGTCATAATAACATTCATTCCAACATAACATTGAATTTCATTGAGGGGCATGTTAGAGCTCAGAGTTACCCTACAGACTAATCTACAACCCCATTTCCAGAAAAGTTGGGACATTTTGTAAAATGCAATAAAATCTAGAATCTGTGATTTGTTAATTCTCTTTAACCCTGGCCAACTAAAAATAACAATTTTTTATTTTGATGGCTACAACACACTTCAAAAAAGTTGGGACATAGGCAAAATAATAGAGAAAAGATTATATCCAAGTAAAACAGTTTTGAAACAGTCCACAATAAGCAGGTGAACCAATAAGGGTATCGTGTTTAAGGAGCATCCACCAAAGATGGGTCATGGCTCACCAATAGTACCAAATTTCATGAGAGAATTTATTAAATTGCAATGCAAGATTGCAAATAATTTAGGTTTTTCACCATCTACCATACATAATGTTGTGAAAAGATTGATTGAATCTCTTCTCTGGGCCTGAGATCATCTCAGATGGTCCAAAAGCCAGTGGAAATGTGTGCTGTGGTGAGATGAGTCCGTACATTTTGAGCTTGTTTTGGGGAAAAATGAATATTGAGTTCTCAGTCCCAAATATGAAATAACCATTCAGACTTTCATCAGAGACAGGTGCAAAAGCAAACATCTGTCAAGGTATGGGGTGCATCAGTGCAAACGGCATGGGTGACTTGGATGTGTGTGAAAGTACCATTGATCTGGAGGTTTATATTGGGATTGTACAGAGGCATATAGTGGCAACAAAATCACATTGCCAAGCCTCATTCTGAACATGCTAAAACAGAGTGGACATGAACATTTTGAACATGCTTGACTGACCTGCCTGTGCCCCGATCTGTCTCCTGCTGAAAATATATGGCCCATGCATGAAAAGGAGAATCAGGCAATGATGACCACATATGGTTGAGCAGCTGTCTATCAGGCGAGATTGGGCAAAATTCACTTGATTAAAGCTGTAACAATTAGTATCAATTCCCAAATGATTAAAAAGTGAAATTAAACATGCCTCTGTCTCAACTTTTCTGGAGTGTGTTGCAGACTTCACAATTTGGATATACAATATAAAATTAAGTTGATGAGTGAAAACATTGGAAATATTTTCTTTGTACTTTTGTCAATTATATAAAAGTTAAAGAGAATTAACATATCACAGATTCTTGATTTTATTGCATTTTACAAAATGTCCCAACTTTTCTGGAAATGGGGTTGTAATTTGATTGCATTATCTTGGCGCTCCTCCCCCTGTGTCATGAAACTGCACGGTGGAACAAGGACAGAGATGATCCAAATGCAGGCTTTATTGAGAGGAGAATCCAGAGACAAGTACAGGGAAACAGGCAGGGGTCAAAACCAGGTAAGCAGTCCAGATCAGCAAACATACAAAGCAGGGATTAGGCAAACGGGAAAACCAGATACAGGCAGGGAGTCCAGGAACCGTGAAACTAGAAAATACTCGGAAACACTGAGAAACTAGGAAAACGCTTAGGATGCAGTGAGACACATACAATACTCAGCAATGAACAAAGGGAAAACTCAGGCTTAAGACAGGTGCGCTAAACAAGATAACAAAACACAGGTGCATAAAATCAACCATAATCAGTCCAGGGTAAAACATAAAGGAAACAATAAACTAGGAAGGAGTGCCCTCCAGAGGCTGAAACGGGCACTCCAGCCGCAGATAGTCACACCCTGCTGTGATGTCTTTGTACTTGTGTCGCGTTTTGGACTTTTAGTTGGTACTCTGTTCATGTTTCCTGGATCATGTTCTCCAGTTGTTAACTCCTCATTGTTTTCACCTGTTTTGTTTTTGTCTATAGCCCTGCATGTGTGGGGGAATTTTTGTATTTTTTTGTCAGGTCTTGTCCATTTTTGGACGTATTGTTGGTGTGCTTAGTTTTGTTCCGTATGTTCCTGGCTTCCGAGTTATTTGTTGTCTCATATCATCTACGTTAGGATCATACTATACTTTGTCTCTAAATTTGCCCATATAACACCTGCGTTTGCGTTATTTAAGAATATTCTAGCATTCTTTTCTCTGCACCCTGTGGTGGAAGTTCAGTGCCATTTATTCCTTACACCAGCATCATGTAAATAGCAATTATCAAGAAAAGATTAAGTTCATTATAATAAATTTGGTCATCTTTATATCCTTTATAAATCAAAGATCACAGTGCCAACAAAGTATTGTAAATTTGTAAGCATACAGTTTCCTCAAACTCAATCCTTCCAACTCTTTGTTTTGATATTGCATAATAGTCACAGCCCTTCCAAATTCTTTCAAGCTTTTTAATCAATTATCCTCTTAAGATTATTTGCTTACAAAAAGAATGCTGTTGGATAACATACTTTCTTCAATGGAGCATAACATATATTTTGAGAAAAGTCTTTATAGAGTGGAAGTAAATAGTAATTAAGACTGTTTGGTTACCAACTTTCTTCAAAGTATATTTTATGTTCCACAGAAGAAAGAAAGTCATAAGGTTTGGACCTGAGTAAATGATGACAAAATGTTAATTTTTGGGTGAACAAACCATTTATTCTCTGGAAACATGATGATATCTTTGACCATTGCGACACATTTTGCTGGGTTTTGTTTACATTTCACGGCATGAGTGACAATTTTTAAGATGCCAGATTATGTTAAAAATAGCTTAACTTTTAAAAATGCATCTCAAGACTCACTGTTTTTGAATGAAAGAATACATGCTTTGTGAATGGCTTCTAAGTTGTCAAGAATCCAGAAACACAATTAACTTTCAACCTTCTGTGCAAGAGCACAAAGGAGATTCAGGTTAAGTGGGGATCGAGTCCCAGCCGCTAATTCCATTTGCTGGAACCTTCCACATCAGACAGAAGGTGAGCCACAGGTAACCATGGTAACCAGAATAGGGGACTTTCCATTTGCCTGCTAGTTCCAGTCGCCCAAGCCCTTCATAGACACATCTACAGCAGAACTGATGGATTATAGTTACTAACCAACCTGCTGTACAGATACATAATCAGGACCAGCTTGAAAATTGGCATATAAGAAACAATTCAGATATTTTAAATTTTCTGGTCAGGAATAATTTATTTTAACATTTACTCGCATCATTTAGCAGGAGCAACTTGAGTGTTTGTGGCATATGTTTTTCAATCTAAGGAAGCAATTAGATATTTGTCTTTAAATGTTTCTTGAAAGGAACTCATGGTTTGGAAGATTATTTCATCAGCCAGGGATGAAAAGGTATTTTTAGCAATCTTTGCCTGGATAAAAAGAGCATCAGCGTGTCCGTAGTGAGTTGTGACTTGAATAAAGGAACGCTACAAGAATTTATATTGCATTTAATATATAGTATCACCATCAACTGAAAGTCTCTCTCTCTCTTTTTCTCTCTCTTACACAAACAACACGCACGCACGCACGCGCGCACACACACACACACACACACACACACACACACACACACACACACACACACACACACACACACACACACACACACACACACCAACAATTTCTGTGCTCTTGTTGTTTCTTAATTAGTTAGCTCTTATAGTCACGCTGCATGACTGCCACCCCGATTTATGATACTGTCAGAATTTCGGAGGTTAAGATTCATCACAAAGGCAAATAATTGGTAAACAGTATGTCACATTAAGTGAATAATTATTCCTCCAAGTTTTCATAATATCAACCTAGAACCTTTCAAACACAACTTTGTTTTCAGGTGGACTGATAAAAATAACATACAGGCTTACTGGGAAAATGTGCCTCTATATTTTGCAAATCTCCCAAAAACGTACTGAAATGCACAATTCACTGCAGTTTCCAGCTGAAATTACGGTAAAACACCAACAACTCCTATTGATTTTCACACAAATTATGATTACAAGGACAGCTTATCAATTAATAAGACTTAATTTTGATAGGTTCCCTGGACAATACCTAAAACCACTTTTACTAGCACATATTTGGAAAATCATACATTTGGAAATTTGAATCACATAACCAGCTCCATAGGTATTACTTTTCTTATAGTAAACTTGCTCTGTAGCTTACCTACAATATTGCAATTGTGATTTGGAGTGCTCAAGTACGAGTCCCGTGAAGAAGAAAGGTAAAATGGCATGGTGTCTTTGGTAAATGTGTTTTTATCTCACGTTTGCTTTTGTCAACATTATAGGTTAAGTTTAGTGTATATGTGTAGTTAATTTCAAATGCGATTGAGCACTATACTGAGCACCACCCATCGGACATTCCATTTCAGAACTGCTGCGATACATACAAAAACCAATGTAATAAACATTGCCAGATTCGCATTTATCTGTTTCGCATTCATGTTTTCAAATAAAACTGAACACACTTTTAGCACTCACTGGATGTTTCACTTTAAAAGTGTCGCAAAAATATGCAAGATGCAGCATAATATCATTTTGATATTTTTAATTTCACCACATGCAATCATGCTTTTCCAAAGCACCTGGGTTGGATAAAAACCTTACTGAAAGTTGTATAACTGTCATGTAGTAATGGGAAGTTCGGATCATTTTACTGATTCAGATCTTTGAATCTTTTTTCATGTAAGTTTAGTTCATTTCAGCAGAATATAACAAAAAAATTTGAGTTTGAAAATTAATAACTAATTTCTGTGTCCAATACGCTGTCACATCGTGATAAAAGAACGAAAGAGTCTCTCTTTCCGGTACAGACAGCATAGCCTCTATGGGGCTGTCACGGTATGAACGAATCTGACCCGGATCCGAACCCGAAGACTCGAAAAATGAACTAATCATTTCTGTTTCCTGTACAGAACTTATAGGATGTTGCGCATGCGCAGTCAAAACAAAATGAACGAATCACTCTCTGAGACAACTCGGTATTCCATATTAAAGATTTGTTCAAAATGAACGAATGACCGACCCATCACTACTGTGATGCAGTTTTCAGTTTAGGAAAGTGATTTTCTGTTTTATGCGCAATTTGCATCAGACAAACAGTGAACAGACTTTGGGACTTCCACTTTCTTCCTCTATGGGCAGTTCTACCAGAAAGACTCGGGAGATAAGATACTGTACAATAATACATTTTATTAACAGCCCAGCAAGCCATATTCAATAAAGTTCTTTGGCGTAGGCCCCGTCCGTAACTCGCGATCCGAGGGTACGGATTCTGCATATCCTGCCTGAAGATGAAGGCAGGGGCGCAGCCGACCCCCAAGAATGGTGGAAGAATAATTCCGCTGGACGGAGCCCACCCCCAAAGAACGTAAAAGAAAAGTATACCCACCAGCCGTATGTTATGTGGTTCCTAAAATAGAAGAAAAGAGTTAGCGAACAGCTGGTAGACATGGATGTATAAATTTCCATAGATAGTAGAGTTCAATCGAAATCGTCGTGGGAACGGAACTCTACGATCTAAAGTGGAGCATGCTTAACTTTATATAAGATACTTTTCTGCTGCTGAATTACATGAGACATTTACGCATTTTCTGCCGCTTAGAATTTATTTTTATTATTAATGCATTTATTTATGTGTATATATATAAAATTATTATTATTATTTTTTTTATATATATATATATATATTTTTTTTTTTAAACGAAACCACGCTGAGCCACAGAGACGAGGCCACGCTGAGCCACAGAGACAAGGCTACGATGAGCCACATAAAAACGAGGCCACGCTGAGCCACATGGACAAGGCCACGCTGAGCCACATAGACAAGGCCACGCTGAGCCACATAGACAAGGCTACAATGAGCCACATAAAAACAAGGCCACGCTGAGCCACAGAGACAAGGCCACGCTGAGCCACATAGACAAGGCCACGCTGAGCCACATGAAAACGAGGCCACGCTGAGCCACATAGACAAGGCCACGCTGAGCCACATAGACAAGGCCACGCTGAGCCACATGAAAACGAGGCCACGCTGAGCCACAGAGACGAGGCCACGCTGAGCCACATAGACAAGGCTACGATGAGCCACATAAAAACGAGGCCACGCTGAGCCACAGAGACGAGGCCACGCTGAGCCACATAGACAAGGCCACGCTGAGCCACATAGACAAGGCCACGCTGCATGGACTAGGTTCGCTGAGCCGCTAGGCCGCTAATGCTGCACGTGAACGAAACGCGCATAGAAAAGCCACTAGGCTGCACGAAGCCAGACCCCTAAGGACCGTATTACCAGCGATAGGCGCAAGGACGAATTATTCAAGCTGAGACTATCGCCAGATAGATGACGCATGACACCACCACCAGTAGTTGCATAGGTATTTACCTGAACCGTTACTGGAGAGCTTGCTGAGCTTCGAGGATGACCATCTGCCCAGTCTATTAATAGCTGAAGTAGAAATGCCACGATAAGCTGCTGAAGTGGCTGCCCCGATCCTGAAGGAATAACCAGTATACTGGGAGGGAGATAGACTGTCGCTTTTGAGGACAGAAATTGATAAGTCCTGAACCAGCGTAGAGAGGAGTGCTCCGTTAGTTAGGATAAATAGAGGGGAATTTAATCATAGATGAGAAGGGACAGAATTTATTACTAATTTATAAATGATGATGTGATACAGAGCCTTGAGAGTCATTCTTAGAGTTCTTAAGAAAGCTAGTAAAGAATTAGGTGAAAAACTTAAATCAGAAGTATTTAGCTCCTGGAGTGAATCCCCTGGATGCATGAGCCGTGAAAGCTGTAACAGACATAGCTATGATCTGAAAACAACAATAGGAAAAGAGACCATTGCGGACGGGAGGTAATAGAAGGGGGTTGGATAGATTGCTTTTCTAACTTACTTAGTGTGTAATGTTGCCGTTTAGGCATAACCAACACCTGCAAGGTTACAATGCTCAAAGTTCGAGTAATGGGGGAATTCCATTAAGGAATTGCTTTTTTAAAGACAACAACAATGCTGAGAGGAGCTAAACAACATTCCTCCTGGGTTAGTGCTTCACAACCCTAATTTTTGCATGAATCTGCCCACGGAATATGATTTATAGATTATCGAGAGATAATAGCCAATCAGTTACTAGAGATAGCTACGCATGAGCTACATAATTCATGAATGACCATTCGGAATATTGTCTATATGTTGACACTTCTTGAGTCTCCATTTTGTATGATTCCGGTTGAACAAAGCGAAAAGTTTTAAAAATTTCGGTGAGAGGTAATCGAAGCTGCAAAACGAGCTGTTGAAACTCCGATCCCTGAGCCGGGAGCAGCAGCCCTATGATATCCAAAGGGATAGACAAATGATATGCTTACTCACCCTTGAAATGACCGTTCCAGCATGCTATTCAAAATTATCTGTGGGGCATTCCGAGCCAAACCCCGCATACACACCGGAGACCCATCAGATATCCTGAAGTAAGGTGATGGCTCCCGGTCAGGAAGCTACTATCATTACCAAAATGATACTAGATGTGTTTTTGGAGCGTAGAATCCTTTTCTCAGATGCACAGCATATGCCTGACATGGCTCCCAAGTTGCTCTTTGCAGAAATAGCCCCATTCATGGCTGGCAGATCGCTGGCCACGACAAAAAGTTGAGACTATTGAATAGAAAGATACATGAACATGTAAATCATACAGTTGAGCAAAGACAATGTCACTCGAGTCTCCTTCACTGATTGGTTCTGGTAATTGAAATGACTTGATAAAACTAATATGACTGTTAGTTCTAAGGAGATAGCAGTTTTTGGCTAAGTAGCCTACATGTGGTCTTTGACCGGAGCATCTGTCACAGGTCGGGAGGGTCGACTGGGTCTACCCCCTCCCTTTAGAATGTACCACTGAGGAGCAGACCAGAAACCAGGCGGACAAGGAAAGTAAAATGTAACAGGCTTTATTGATTAAAAGAATTTGTATATCCTAATTAAAATTCCTCCTTCCTCCCCAGCATCCAGTGGCCGCCGGGACGTCGGCTGGACGACAGGCGGGGACTGGGTCCACTCAACCCCCTCGGACTCTTCGGGTGCCGAGGTTCTCGGCAATGGAGGGAACGCGGACCTGACCAGCAGGTAAGTGCTCTAAGCACGGCTTTCCTTCTCGGACTCTGAGCGGACTGTACTCTTCTCGACCTCCCAAGTACAGAAGTTTACAGCGGTGAAGAGGAGCGTCGACTGGACAGCCGGTAGGTACTCCTGGTACGGTAGGTTCTTTCCTATGCAGGGGATGCAGAAAGCTTACGGCTGTGAAAGGGGCGTCGACTAGACAGCAGGTGGATACTTCGAGCACGGTTGGTCCTTTCCTATACAGGGGGTGCAGGAAACTTAGGGCTGTGAAGGGGCGTCAACTAGACAGCAGGTAGGTACTTCGAGTCCGGTTGGTTCTTTCCTATACAGGGGATGCAGAAAGCTCACGGCTGTGAAAGGGGCGTCGACTAGACAGCAGGTAGGTACTTCGAGTCCGGTTGGTTCTTTCCTATACAGGGGATGCAGAAAGCTCACGGCTGTGAAAGGGGCGTCGACTAGACAGCAGGTAGGTACTTCGAGTCCGGTTGGTTCTTTCCTATACAGGGGATGCAGAAAGCTCACGGCTGTGAAAGGGGCGTCGACTAGACAGCAGGTAGATACTTCGAGTCCGGTTGGTTCTTTCCTATACAGGGGATGCAGAAAGCTCACGGCTGTGAAAGGGGCGTCGACTAGACAGCAGGTAGATACTTCGAGTCCGGTTGGTTCTTTCCTATACAGGGGATGCAGAAAGCTCACGGCTGTGAAAGGGGCGTCGACTAGACAGCAGGTAGATACTTCGAGTCCGGTTGGTTCTTTCCTATACAGGGGATGCAGAAAGCTCACGGCTGTGAAAGGGGCGTCGACTAGACAGCAGGTAGATACTTCGAGTCCGGTTGGTTCTTTCCTATACCGAGGATGCGGAAAGCTTACGACAGTGTTGATAACACAGAATGCACATGGCGTTCGATGGAGGACACTCAGAACAGCAGATCACTGGGCTTCCTCCGTTCTCCAGACAACATCAATGATGAATCAGAACATCGCAAGCTTTAAATTCCACCGTCGCTTAATCTCTTCTTCAGCGGCTCCAAACTGCAACACAGGGCAAGGCCGATGGGCACGTGACAGAATTCGGTATAGTAAGCATGCAGTAGCTTCACTTCAAACACACACGGTGGGCACAGCATCAACTCACGTCACTCTCAACCACTCTGTGAAATATAAGGCCACAGCCCACCTCCTTGTTCTGAACAGCAGGGACAGTAAGACGGAAGAATATATAGCGATCTCACTCGTGCATCATAACAGCTGTCTTCTCATTACGGTGTCTAGACTCCGGTTCCTAGATCGCTTCTCTTCATATACAGTGTCTTGGTGTATAAATCACGTATCATACGGCCAGTAAAAGGTTTGCACTTATCTCTACCCAGGCAGGGGACTTGATGTTTCCAAGGCAACTTCTCCTCTGCTTCTCTGTTCCACTCCACCCAAACTTTCGTAGCGGATTCCCTTCCGCGGATCGATCTCACCAGTCAATTTTGTCCCACAGAAACTCTCAGCCTTCCTCGACGGAACAAGGTCAGGACACAGCACCCGAAACCGAACACAGAACACTGCACTGAACTACGCTCTTGGTCTCCCAAAGCTTGGTCTTTATCTGTTTCAAGCCGCTGTGTGTCCCAATCACCAAACAGCCCCTTGATGCGCCGCACCTGCTGTCACTCTGTCATCAGCGGCTGCTGTTGCCATGGTAGCGACGCATATCAGGCTGACTGGGTGTTGCGTCGAGAGCGCTCCGGGCGGAAACATTCCTCCGTGGAATATATAGTTCCGCTGCTGGTTCGTCACCTTGTGACACATCCTTAGTCTGCATTTCTCTGTACATTAATGTGGAAATACCCATCACATAAATTATTTCTATCACGCATATCAGTGGATTAAGTAGTCACCAGGAAGGTTGGTATCGCAGCAAAAGAACACGTTATATAATATTGAAGATCTAATTTTAAGTATTAAGGTGCTTATTATAAGAATTAAGTAGGCCTAAATATAAAAAAAAATTGTTTGTGAATTACGACACTTGTAATTACTGCCATTGTAGAGATATCCACTACAGTATGCATGAAAGTTCTTAAGTAGGCTACTAAAAGTTTTTTTTTTAATTATATACCTATATATACATATATGTATACATACATATATATACACACATACATACATATACATACACATATATACACAATCAGTTACTCAGTTGTTAGTGGGTATTTGCAAACATTCCACTATACTGTGGAATATCGGTAACGGGAAACTTGCTACGAACATTTCCCCTTTAAGGCGAGCTATCCAGCCCCGTTGCAGTCTGCAGATCAGTAGAATTAGAAACGCGCGGCGCCACGTCACCGTGGACGGGACACCAGTTTGAACTCTGCCGCTGGTGTTGGAAGCAACGGAGAAATACTTACCTGAATTAAGTTTAATCTTGATAGAGGGGACATATTAGCAGTGGCTGGTGAAGCGCCTACCGAAAACTTGAAAAACCAACTTGAAAGCCTTGGAAGTGGAGCTTGAACTTGAACCCAGCGAGAGAAGATCGCCTCTCGTGACTTGCAGAGTTGCTGATTCATGTCGGTGGATCGTGATCTGCGGGATAAATGGCACCTGTGCAGACAGCGAGGTTCAAGTGAAAGCGTCAGCATCTGTGAACTCAGACGAGTGTAAGTAAGGATCTTTTATACTTCACGTATTAGAATGCTATTGGATAGATGAGAAGGTAATAGATGACGTAACAATTGAGTCTTCCTGGCGGAACTTACGCTACGCTTTCATTTCTTAGCTAGATTACATTTACAGTTAGTCATTTAGCAGACACTTTTATCCAAAGCGACTTACTTACATCTGAGGACTAAACCAAGCGAGTCATCGTGAAGAGGCAAAAACAACGCAAGAAGTGCTCAAAATACAAAGTTCAAACATTGCTCAGAGTAGCATAAGCCAGACAAGTGGGGATTTAAAGAAAAAGTTGTACCAAAAAGACTTGGGAGAATAAATACTGTAACAATACATACATTTATTGATAGCCCATGCAGCAAGCAATAAAGTTATTTGGCGTAGGGCCCTTCCATAGCTCGCAATCCAAGGGTCCGGACTCTGCATTTTTCTGCCTGAAGACAAAGGCAGGGGCGCAGCCGACCCCCTGGGAGGTATAGGAAGGGACCATCCTGGCCTGGTGGTGGTTGGGGAGGATGGAGGGCAAGGAAGCATCTTGGAGGTGCTGGGGAGGATGGAGGTGAAAGAAAGCGTCAGCATCTGCAAACTCAAACATGTGTAAATACCGGTCTTTTATACCGCAAGACAAGTATTAAACACAATTGGATAGATGAGATGAGAAGGTAATAAGTGACGTAGCAATTAAGTCTGGCAGAACTTAACGCTAAAGCTTCCATTTAAAAAAAAAAAAGTATGCTAAGTGCTCACGGAAGAGATGAGTTTTCAGTTGTCTTTTGAATGCTGTCAGGGATTCTGCATTGCGGATGAGGGTGGGCAGATCATTCCACCAGCATGGAACCGTGAATGAGCTACAAGATAAGCTACAAAATGAATTAAACTTAAGTCTTTATAGAGTCTGGCTCTGTAAAAAGATCTGATCTCACAGAATAAACCTAAGATGATCAATGGATGAGCTTATAATGGCAGTGCTCATAGAGAATATAGCAGACTGTGAACATCTGTGAACCTCATTCTTCCACCTCATGACAGCATTGATTTCAGGTTTCAACAGGATTGAACAAGGGATCTCCAACTGACAGGTTCACACAGAAAAAACTTTGAACCACCAAAGGAAAAGACTGACCTGTTGTGTCAAGAACGAACTTGGGAAACAACACATGCCAGTAAAAACAAGCAGCGAGGAGCATTCACAACACCAGCTGTCCAAAGACCCCTCCACGGGTGACAAAGCTATTATTAGTATTAAATATGGAAGAGAATGAAAATGGATAATAAGGCTGGTTCTCGTAATGCACGTCCGCAAATTTCTCCCCCAGTGTGACTTCTATTTTAGCAGAGTAAATACAAACACAGAGAGTCATAATAGTAATGAAGTATTATTTTTTGCTAATTGATATTTTTGTTTTTTGCCTTTTGTAATAAATTTAGGAAACTGTCATAAAAAATGAGGAAATGGAATGGGAAAATACTTAAATGTATTTCAGTCATGCAAACTACAGAATGAGGCATATTCATGGTTTGACCAAAATTGTCAAGTAAAGAAAAAAACAGAACATGTCCACAATGCTTTAAAATTTGTTCTCTATATATGAAGAGAGACACTCTCATGAGAAATGTAAGTGTCTCAAATGGGCTGGCAGGGCTTTAAGTTTTGAATATTGCAAAATTGCTAGGCAACCATATTTTCCATCCATCCTAACATTACGTAAAGTGCAAAGTTCATTCATGCAAAGTTTTCACCATAAGGATAAAAACTGATTTATGTATAATACTGATTACGTTTGTGTCAAGATTTAATCTTCTTTACATATCATCCTGTGGGATCCAGATGTCGGTTGCGTGTGTTAGGTGGTCGATCTGTCTTATGGGACACACTCTTATCTATATCCCTTGAACCTACCTTAGCAGTCTGTTCATTCATGAAAAACCTCTATCTCCTGTCTGTCGTTCATTCATACCCTTCTGTCACTTCATTCATTCTTTAGAAGGAGCTTCAAGACATGCGTGAAAGTTCATTCACAATGTGATAATGACCGCATAACACTAAAGGTACTGAGATGTAAATTATTTGTTTTGCTTTGGGTTTTTTGTATTGCAATTTCTGTTTTTTCTGAATGAAGGTTTTAGGTAACGATTAATCTAATGGTCTCTCAATGAAGAGGGAATAAGCTTGTGTAATCCCATTTACGGAGAATCTGTAATTCCGCACCCATCTGTTTTACTGTCCAGATGGAGGTCTAAAAAGACATAAAGAGCGAGTGTAGATTTGAGTGAATAAATGTGAATCTACAACAAGCCAAAATACATTTGGACACCTTAGCTACAGTTTTTAAAGTTATCTTCCTAATTATTGTATGTAATTTAAATGTTATAATTTAAAAATGTTATTTAAATCCTAACAAGCTTCTTTATGTGTGATATAATGCAATTATGTTTTTAAAGAGGCCATATTATGCCCTTTTACAAAATCTTCATTTTGTTTTTGGGGTCTACTAGGTTTACTAATTTTTTTTTTCACATATTTCACATTGTTGCAGCACCTCTCTTCTTTGCATCCGAAATCGCATACTAAGTAGGCTAAAAACAGTATGTGAGAAAGTCTGAATTCAGGGTACTCATAAAAGAGTAGACAAAAAGTACTCGTATAACCTATTACTTCCAATGTGATTCTGAAGTGTGCATACGATGGACACTTTACTGTTCCATGAGGCCATGGGAGAAGATTTGTGAAAGACGCAACTGACGCTGAGATCACATGATAACGACATAGTAGGCCCAGATTACATTCATAGAACATACTTTTTAACGGTCGCAAAGTAGTTACTAATTGAAAATAAGAACTTTAACGCAATCAGTCTGTCAGTAATGCTCTGTTTAGTTCCTGTCTCTATGAAGCCCCTCCTTCTGAAAAGTGCAATGTGGATTGATTGGGCGGCTTGATCAGTGTATTGTGATTGGACAACCGCTTCGACGACCTGTATGTTTGTGGCGCTCAGTGACTGTCTGTGTAAAACTCTGCCTCATAGAACACGCTGATATCACGTGATGTCGGCGCGAGCAGGGTGTGCAGAGGTATTGGAGTACATATGTTGACAAGCAGGTATGACATCGTATCATCGCATTCGGACTGATATATGAACTTTTATTATTTTAAAATACATTTTAGAGCCACTGTTGGTGTTAATTATTCTTTAAACCAGGCTGTATTTCTATGCTGTGTATGTATTCAGAAGCATCTGATCAAAATGTGTGAGTGTACGTGAGAGTGAGAGCGCTCCGAAGTTCGGTGGAAAATCTCCTGCTGCTGTAGAGGAATGCAGTCACGGCCAACTGCCAGCCCTCGATCTCATACACACACACACTGTAGCCTGGTTTAAATATCACACAGACACCACTGACTGACACAGCAAATGCCAAAGCACAGCCCTCTGTAATATAAACCTGTACACTACATGTTGGTAAATGTTATTGCATGTTCAACGAACACTCCCAAAAAACAAACCATTTAGAGATTGAAAACTGTAATCCATTGCATGCAGTTCATTGGTTGGTCTTGATGCAGAAACTGACCATTTATGCTTTGCTGTTTTTAGGTAACTAATCAAATAAGACAATTTGTGACAATAAGCATGTGAACTCCTTTGTGCAGATGGTCAGATGTTCTTCCTTCCATTGAAGCATAAGTTGCTTCATTCTCTATTCATGCATCAACGTGATCATCAGGTTTTGTGAAAAAAATATGGAAAATAATATATATAAAAAGACTAAATAAAAGCAGTCACAGTTTTCTGCTTTCTTTTTTACACTAAATTAACCATTTAAATAAATACTTTTAAGAAGCATGCAATATATCCTCAGCAGATGAATTACATCATATATGGGACCCCCATTACCGAATGTGGTTGGCTAAGATCACTACTGCTATAGTAAAAAACAATGTAAGAGTTTCCCAGAAGTATGAGTCTATATGTGCATTAACTTACGGGGCTGCAGAAGAGATTACCATAGTTAACTAATGAGCTTTGTTCCCTTATAACAGGGTTTACTGTTTACAGATTCAAACATGCCAGCGGCACATGACTGTGTGGGTCTCTAAAAACTCCAATCTGAAGTACACTCACGAGTTTTGTACTATTCTGCATGATTATGTAAGGCCCTTCCTGTGAATATTAGGATAAGAGAACTCATGTGACACTTCACAGTCTGTAAAGTTAATAGCACAAGGAATGCGCTAAGAAGAATCTCACATGACCGTGAGTGCAGGAAAGGTAGTGTTTATAAAACGCATAACAGGATTTTATAAAAGTTGCATTTGTACATGAAATAAAGTTGTTGGTGTTTGAATATAGGCCTATCCTAAATGTGTAAACAAAGAATCACATTTTTTTTACATTACAGATGAATATAGAGGTTTTTAGATGCTTGTAATTTTCCTTTCCATGTTTGACAGTAAATTGAAGTGTCATCTGATTGAGTTGAGTGTTTCAGTACAGATTCTAAAATTGTGCATGTGAAAGGTGATAGTGTTTGCATGATTCAAGAAGGGGGCCCGTGGATATAGGGCAGTATTTCATCCATCAATCAACTGGATAACTTTCTGGTGACTATTCCAGACGTGAAACAGAGATACATTTAAGAGAAAGTGTTACGTATAATTATAGTGATGTTTATAATTATAGTCTTGATGTTTAAAACAGCTGCATGAGTGTTATATAAGAATGGGGTAAACTGATATTAAAAGGGATAGTTCACCTAAACTACTAATCCGTGACTTTCTTTCTTCAGTAGAGCACAAAAAAAAATAAAAATTAAAAAGATATTTCGAAGATTGTTGGTAATAGTTTTGGGTCCCATTGACTTCCATTATAAACAAAAAATTCAATGAAAATCAACTGGAACTCAATGGTTGTTCCAGAGTTCTACAAACAAACAAACATTGAAATTGAGAATGTCCCTATTGACCTTTGTCATGTTACTAGTCTAATTGTGAATGATTCATAAATGTCTATATATATTGGCTCATCAAAGCCAGAGAGAGAGAGAGAGAGAGAGAGAGAGAGAGAGAGAGAGAGAGAGAGAGAGAGAGAGAGAGAGAGAGAGAGAGAGAGAGAGAGAGAGAGAGATTCATGCTGACTGTAGCACGCATTCTTCAAAAGGCCTGAGATTTTCCGACAGAGGACTGGGTGGCCATATCAGCTGTGTCTGAACAGCATGCTGTTACACAAATACTTTGTTCAACATGCTTGTGAACATGGTCAAACCTCTTTTGCCATGTGAGACTGTAAGAAACAGAAGGGGTCACTCTGTGGCTGCAATGTCTGAGCTTGTTTCTGATTCGACTTGGCTTAGAGAGTAGATTAAGTTTCAACAACATCGAGGAGGGTTTTATTGTTCTCTGCACCACAGGCAGCCTTATTGTTGAAGGCCTGGGAAAAGGGGGCATTGCATAAAACAAGATTGCTCCAAAACAATGACTTGATCTTTATATGCACTTAAGAGAATGTATCTGTGCGAACAGCATTGTATTTAGGTAACACAGAGCCTTAGATGCTGTAGCCTGAAGCATGAAAACAAACACTCCCTTTACAAATGTCCTCTTTTATCATCTAAACCCTGGTATTAATGACAGCTGGGCAGAGAGAGTGAAAGTTGTCTGTTACGTCAGTTGAACGTCAACGGGCTATTTTTAAAGAGAGTTTGAATGATCGTCACTGCAATTTGCAGACTGGAATGTGAGCAGTTAAAATAAGTGGTATTTTAAACATCCTTGCAGTATTTTTATCTTTAGTGCATGAAAATGCTATTGTGTATGAAACTCATTTTCCCCGCCTTTAAAAAGCATTAAAGCAACTATCTACAGGGCATTTTTCTGCACAGACATGCACAATACTTGTGAGGAGAGAACTGTGACGCATTGACTGCATGAGCTGTCAACAACATCTTTAATTCAACAATGTATTTTTAAGGGAGTGCACACTTGCACTGCAGGTATCAGCTTCAATGTTCATCAACAGCCTCTGAATCACCTTAAAAGTGCATCTGAGGTTTTTTTTGGGTATGTTGAGAGCATAAAGCAGTGTCATTTGTATGTCACCAAGTCCTTGCAGAACAACTGCTTCCTCGATTACAAAAGCCATGGAATGGGGTCTCTCACACTGTGATGATTCCAAGAGTCATGCCCCTGATATCTTCTTTGGAATCTGTGTGCTCTATTAAAAAATGACAAACTTCAAAATGTGCTTTCACATATACAACACTCAAGCTCAAAAGATTTAAACACAACATGAGTACACCAAGTCTTATTTAGTGTTCCGAAGAATAATAAAGGTCTTGCAGGCTTGGAATAACAAGAGGGTGAGTAATTAATGAAAAAAACCTTTAATTTCTGGATGAACCATCCCTTTAAACTGAGAGAATTAGGTCAAATACTATACACTGTGAATAAATGGAGGCATTTTGCATATTCATAGATCTGTACACTAAATGAAGCAAGGGTATAAAATGTTACAGTCAAGCTACAATATTTTAAGGGCTGAAGACATGTATTTCACAGGGGATATATTTTTTCAAAAAGTCATTTTGATTATCAAAGATAAAACTTTATATAATGTAATAAAATCATTGACTAGAAGGTGACTAGTAACTTTAATTGATTTTAAATACTTCTGCATTAACAAATGGCATATTACTTTTTTCTTCAATATTTTGCAGCACTAATAAAAAATATGTAGGACAACAGAAATTGCAAGAAAGGAAAGGCCTTATATGTTTACGAGAATTCTGTGCAGATATTTCAACATTACTTTGCATATTGTGATATAAATTATATTTTATATAAAAGGATCGAAAAATCCTAACGTTACATATGAAATATTAGTTTAGTCACCCCCGCCTTTTGGGAACTTATAATGAAATAATGTAGCCTATGTTGAATAAATAAAAGAAAAAAAGTAATAGTTGGCTAGTTTTATAGATTTTTAGCTTTAGCTTGCTGACTATCAACTAACTTAGCCTAGCCTGGGAAAACCCAAACGAATTTCCGGCAAATTTAGATTTGCTCTGCAAGTTAGTCTGGCGAAGAGCCCATTCAAGCTCATTTCCAATCTTTCCAAATCAAGGCACCAATCACAAACGTTGAAGCGGGCTTTACAAGATGAAGATTGATCTGATCTGGTTCTATTCAATGGACTCCTTGCACATAGCAACCTGACATTATATCCGCAACGGGTAAATACGGCTCGCTCTCTTCCTGTTTGAAGGCGTACAGACACAACGTAGACATTTTCCGCCTAATACTAGAAAACAGTACAGCGTTATAACACGCATATTCTGTCAGCCCGGGATTGTTTATTAGCCTAATGTAAGCTAGCAAACTAACGTAAGCCATAACGTTTGAGATATAGACTTACCTTCATATCCGTGGATATATGAAGAGGCATACATTTTAAAGCCATTCTCTCTAATTTGCTGGTAGGTGATTTAGAGGAGGACTTACAAAGGCGATATACGTCCGTTATTGTAAGTTTCGGCAACTCTTGTAAACATCTCATCTCATAGTGTAGAATAGCGCCGGAAAAGACGAGGCCGCATTTCCGGTAAGGAAGTAGTTACGTGCAAGGAGCCAATTGCGCCCAGAGGCATTTGAGCAATGTCCGTTGGTGACGCCCATTTGGAAATGAGCTGTCAATGAACCTTCCCCAGACCCTAACTCAGTTACGACTGAGAAGGGTCTGGTTTTAACCAGGCTAAACTTAGCCTACATAACTGGCCAAACTGGATTAGCAACAATCCAATGCAATCTAGAAAACAATACATGGATGATTACTTCATATATGTCATTTTACATGTTATCACACCATATGAACGAAGATTTACTTACCAGATTTGATGATAATAGAAGAATTAAATCATCTGCGGATAAACTCTCCAGCATGGCCGATGAAGGAGTCAAGGAGACCTGTTTACGCTTCAAGTAATCTCATCTCGAGATACATAATGAGAACTAATCTTACTTGTTCAGCATATGTTTTTAAGTTGAGGCGGCACATACTCTAAGTCAATTTACAGACTAGTTGAGTCAGTGAAAACATTTTAAGTTAACAAAATCAGAAACTGCAAGTTGTATCAACTTACAAATTTACATTTAAAAAATGTATGCGGAATCATGTTTTACGGTTAAGTTGTGCTGCATGCTCAGTTAGGAAGGGCCTGTTCTTCCTGATGTTGTGCAAACCTGCGTGATCGTGCTGTCCTTGCAATGTGGTCTTTGAAGGTCAGCTGGTCATCAAAAATTACCCCAAGATATCTGACCGAACTTGATTGGATTATTTTTGATGAACCTGGCTGGATGGAGATATTGTGCTGTACAGACAGAGTTGCAGGAAAAAACGAGAAGGTCTGATATTGCTAGGTTGAGCTGTAGGGGATGTTCTTTCATCCATGCTGAGATATCTGCCACGCAGTCTGATATCTGTTACATTTAGATCATCTGGTTGAAATGAAAAGTAGAGTTGTGTGGCATCAGAATGAAAATGTAATTACTATGTGCTTGTAAAATAAGTCCCAGTGATGTATATGGAGAAGAGGAGAGGTCCAATAACTGATCCCTGAGGAATCCCAGTGACCAGTTGATGTACTTTGGACACCTCCTGATGAGAACTGATGATTTGGAATCAGCTTTCACAGTCCGCAGAGCTTTAGGCAGTCTCTGTTGAGTGGCCATTTTAAATCTTGATAGGTTATCGTCTAGCTGGTTACTTTAAACATTTGAAGTCATTATATTTTAATAATCTTTTCTCGTGCTTAAAAGAAGTACACTTATTGCATGTGTTGATTCACATTAGCCGCGTTTCCACTGCCGGGCTAGGGCCGGGCCAGGGCTAACAGTGAGCCGAGCCGAGCCAGTGCCCTCGGGCCTCAAGCACCGGGCTTGCGTTTCCACCGCCAGGCCAGTAGCCCCACAGCGCTGCCCTAAACCCCGCCTCTAACACGCCTTTCTGGATCAAACGTCATACAACCCAACCCATTTCAGCGGGTATTATGAATTTATTTATTTTTTAAGTTAGGAAGATAGCATGTATATTAACTCACCGGCCGTGGCTGTAATAGTGTCCCGATTGTCTCACGAGTCGCCACTAACAGAGGGACGGTGACCCAGCACACCGTCCATCAAGTCGAACCATGGAAAGTTCCTTCTCTGAGCTCCGCTTTCTCCATTGTGCATTTGAATCGCCTTGTATACTGCGCCCGCAACTTTTTTATTTTTTCCTGAACTTGAAGCGTTGCTCACTGAATGCATAGCTTAGAAAGTTCAGCATTGATGTATTTTATAACGTCCTCGTTTCTTCACACGCCGTCAAATTGACGTTGTACCCTATCTTTTGCCCAAATGCTCAGAAGAGCTTTGGTATCTTCGACAGACAGGTGATTCTCCATTTCGAGCAGCGATTATTTTGTGTGATATAAAAAAGTGAAATGTGCATCTTGCTACAGATCATCATAACGTTCCCTAACATAGATAAACTCCGCCTTTTACCTTGAGCATGCCTCTAGCCCGAGCTGGCCCGCTTTGGCCCAAGGTATTCGACGGGCCAGACGGCCCCGAGGAAGCCCCGCTCAAGCCCCGGAAGTGACAGTGAAACTACCTACAAAAACTACCTTACTAACTTTTAATAAGCAAGCAGTAAATTAGGAGTTTATTGAGGCAAAAGTCGTAGATATTAGTAAATATGAGTTCCCCATACTAAAGTGTTAGACATATTTTTGATGACTATGTGAATAAAGTCTCATCAGAACATTTGGATTAAACTGCTCAATTCATATGGATTAGATTTATGATCTCTTTATGAACGGTTTAAAACGTCAAAGTGTCAGTTGAGTATAGCTGACAACGGAGAGTACAGAAATCTCTCAGATTTCATCAAAAAGATCTTAATTTATGTTCCAAAGATGAACGGAAGTCTTATGGGGTTGGAACGACATGAGGGTGAGTAATTAATGACAGAATTTTTGGGTGAATAAAACCTTTAAGCATGTTCTCTAAAATATATTATTTCTGTAATAGGGTTTCTTTTTAAAAGTATGTACATCTTTTTCACAAGGGAAGTCATTACATTTTGATGAAAAATTATGAAGATGAAATAACATGCTCCAATGCATAATAAGACCAGGAACACATTTAAGACAGTAAATATGGTCAAACTGATTTTATCTATACTTTTTTACATGACCTACATCTATATCAATGTTTGAATTTAAAAATTCACAGTTAGTGTATAGAGCTTGGCCCAAACCAGCAGCTCCTAATCAATGAAAACAGATAAGAAAAACTCTCCGCTCCTCCTGTCCTCACACGAACAGCCAGGGTCAGAACATGCTGTACAAACTCAGTATTGTCCCTTTATCTGAGGAATTCTTGGGCGGTGGCAAAAGAGTAGGTGTCTGGGGGGAAAAAATCAGCTCTGCAAATGAACATGGACATTCCAGAATGTGAGGGCACTCAGGGCAGGGAAGATAAATAAGTTTATATAGAAAATAGACAAAAAAAGAAAACCGATGACCGTGCAAGAAATCGTACTCGGTTACTAACGTAACCTCGGTTCTCTCTAGAGAGGGAACGAGTACTGCGTAATATCTTACGCTATGGGGAAAAACTCTTTTCCACGAGATATTGAAGCCAAAAATTATCCTTAATTTTTTATTAATGTAAAACGCTTTGCAGCAGCAAGCAGACCTAGGCGAGGCAGCTCGCGCGCCTATTGGCTGCTCTGCGGCAATAGCAGCAGCCTATCGAGAGAGGCTCTGCGTGACGTCACGACGAATGGGGGCCTTTCGCGCCCATATCGTCACGTCCCGCCAGAAAGGGCGTGGTCTCGCCCTATATCTAGGCTCGATAGCTGCTCTTACGTCGGTTTTCATCGCCGAAGCGAACCAGAGCGTATTCCAAGCATGGCAAGATACGCAGTACTCGTTCCCTCTCTAGAGAGAACCGAGGTTACGTTAGTAACCGAGTACGTTCTCTTACGAGAGTATCTCTCGTACTGCGTAATATCTTACGCTATGGGGAACACAATGCAACACGCCGTGCTGGTAGGGATCCAACACCAAAGTCCCAGGGGCCGAAGACCGGGGCGCATATAGTGCATAATCACCATAAACTCACAGAGAGTGAGGGAAGAGAGGCTAGAAGCATCATTCCCTGTAAATAGCATCCGAAAGGAGCTAATCATGTGACAAATAGACCATACCGTCAGGGTGAACATTCAGCCTGAACTGGGTGGCCACAAGTGTGTCAACATTTTAATGAGCTGCTGTACCGGTCAGTGAGCAATACGCAGGTCAAACTCAGTATCCGAGCCGCACAGCGGGCAGATAGCACTGAATTTTATACCGCCAAAAGCTTAGCTTGTAAGGTGGGAACCTCCAGGTTATAGTATTTTATAAATGTAGACGGCGAGGCCCAGCCCACGGCCATACAAATATCTTGCAGGGTAACCCCGCTAGACCATGCCCACGAGGAGGCCTTGCCTCTTGTGGAGTGCGCTCTAACACCCAAAGGGCACTGTAGGCCCTTAGAAGTGTAAGCCAGCGCTATGGCACCGACTATCCATCTGGATAGGCTCTGTTTCGAAGCGGCAAGTCCCTTAGCACGGCCGCCAAACGAAACGAAAAGCTGCTCAGTCTGTCTGAAACCAGACGAGCGGGACACATAAGCCCTTAGTGCCCTGACAGGGCAAAGGAGAATCGCGTCCTTCTCCTCATTGAGAACCGGAAGGGCAGACAGGGAAATCACCTGGGCCCTGAACGGTGTGTTGAGGGATTTCGGCACGTAGCCGTGCTTCGGTTTGAGTATGACCTTTGAGTCATTAGGTCCAAACTCCATGCATGACGCGCTTAATGAGAGCGCTTGCAAGTCCCCTACGCGCTTCACTGAAGCGAGAGCCATAAGAAACGCTGTCTTGAAAGACAAGTGTTTCATGTCTGACGACTGGATTGGCTCGAATGGGGCACCTTTCATGGCCTCCAAGACCGTGGAAAGGTCCCATGTCGGGACTGAAGGGGGCCTGGGAGGGTTTAGCCTCCGAGCTCCTCTAAGGAAACGCACGACTAAGTCGCTCTTTCCTAGTGACTGGCCAGACACCGGTTTTGCAAACGTTGCTATGGCCGCCACGTATACTTTGAGCGTGGAAGGGGACCTGCCCTTATCCAGTAGCTCCTGAAGGAAGGAAAGCACTTCCGTAACCCCGCAGTCTACAGGTGAAAAGCCCTGCGCTTGACACCAAGCAGAGAACACAGACCACTTTGAGGAGTAGAGCCGTCTGGTAGACGGGGCTCTAGCCTGCGCGATCGTGTTTAACACTCCCTCTGGGAGGTCAGCGGGTACCCGTTGATGGCCCATGCGTGCAGGGACCACAAATCCGGGCGAGGATGCCAAATCGAGCCTTCCGCCTGAGAGAGGAGGTCTCTCCTCAACGGTAAAGGCCATGGGGCAGCGCTGGTCAGCTGCATCAGGACAGGGAACCACGACTGGTTTGTCCAGAGCGGAGCTATGAGTAGCACTGGGCATCCCTCCCTCCTGATTCGCTCCAACACCTGAGGCAGGAGTGAGACAGGGGGAAAAGCATATAGGGGGCGGCGGGGCCAAACATGGGCCAGCGCGTCCCGGCTTTTCGAGAAGAATCTCGGGCAGTGAGCGTTTTCTTGGGACGCGAACAGGTCCACCTGCGCTTTGCCAAACGTTTCCCACAGCAGCTGGATCGTCTGCGGGTGCAGAGACCATTCTCCTGCTGGGACGTTGTTTCTGGACAGCCTGTCTGGCCCCACATTTAGGTGAACAGGCACATGCGCCGCTCTCAGCGAGAGCAGGTTGTGCTGAGCCCAGACCAGGAGGCGTTCCGTCAGCCTGTAAAGGTTTCGGGACCTGACGCCGCCCTGGCGATTTATGTACGCCACCACTGACATGTTGTCCGACCGGACCAATACGTGGTGGCCTATTATCTGGGGACAGAAGCGCCTTAGCGCTTTGTCGACTGCTATTAATTCCAAGCAGTTTATGTGAAGGAGCTTCTCCCGCACTGACCATAGGCCAGCTAGCGGTCTGCCCTCGAGCAGCGCTCCCCACCCCGAAGTGGAGGCGTCCGTAGACACCACCTTCACACTCGAGGGGATCCCCAGACTCACACCTGACTGATACCAGTCGGTTGCTTTCCATGGTTTCAGAGCCGAAATGCACTGAAGGTCGACCCTGAGGCGAAACAGACCTGCGGTCCACGCCCTGGGGGGAACTCGTGCTTTTAGCCATAGCTGCAGTGGGCGCATGCGGAGCAGGCCCAACTGGAGTACAGAGGCTGCTGAGGCCATGAGACCCAGCATTTTCTGAAACCTTCTGAGCGGGACTATAGAGCCGTGGCGGAAGGATTTCGCGACGTGCTGAATATTCAATCCGCGCTCTGGTGACAGACGTGCCGTCATGGATAGCGAGTCCAACACTGTTCCCAGAAAGGAAATCCTCCGACTGGGGAGCAGTGAGCTTTTCGCCCAATTGACTGTAAGGCCCAGCTGCTCGAGGTGCTCGAGTAATGCGGCCCTGTGTTCTAAGAGCTCCGTTCGTGAACGAGCTAGAATCGGCCAATCGTCCAAGTAGTTCAAAACTCGCATGCCCCGAAGTCTCAGGGGGGCGAGGGCCGCGTCCATGCACTTCGTGAACGTACGGGGTGCTAGGGACAGGCCGAACGGCAGGACTGTGTATTGATATGCCTGGCCCTCGAAGGCGAATCTCAAGAATCGCCTGTGATGGGACGCTATTTGTATTTGGAAATACGCGTCTTTCAGATCTATTGACATGAACCAGTCTCCTTGGCGCACTTGCGCGAGGATTTTCCTGGTCGTAAGCATTCTGAACTGGCGCTTCACGAGCGCTCTGTTCAGCTGCCTCAGATCTAGAATGGGTCTGAACCCACCATCTTTCTTCGGTACCAGAAAATATCTGCTGTATAAGCCCCCTTCGCTCTGAGCCTGAGATAAAGGTTCTATAGCCCCTTTCCTCAGTAGTTTCGCTATCTCGGCTCGAAGTAGATGAGATACTTCGCTTTTCACCGTAGTTTCGACGCGCGCGTGTAACGGCGAGGGCGTCGAGCGAATTGTAGCGAATAGCCTCTCTTTATAGTGTTCAGCACCCACTCTGATACCCCGGGAAGCCTTGACCACGCATCCGCGCGAATAGCTAGGGGTAGAATGAAATCTGGGCTCTGGCCGCGGGAAAACGGCGGCACGAGAGTCCGTGTGTGCTGGGAACACAGCGCCGTGTTTACAGCGTTCGAGGCGGGGGGCGCGCTGATCACAGCGGGCAGCCTGGCCGCGCTCAGCTCCTCTAAGGCGGGTGGCGCCGAGAGAGCGAGCGGGGCGAATCCCGTGGGATTCGGCGTGTCCGTGAGGAAATGTGGGCGCGGGACCGCGGGCACATTTGCTGCACTGAAAACACTGTCGTTTAGGGCCGACTGAATGTGTGTTGGTTTCGTTTTTACAGAAACCGAGGGACACGCAGCGTGTAGTGTAAGCGGGCATAGGGATATGGGCGCGTTCACTACATTGTTTGCACAATCGACCGGAGTCGACTTTATTTGTGCGAGCCCTGCACCGTGGCGGGCTGTGTCTGGGTGTGGGAATGGGCACTGGGACGTGGGCATTCTTACAACACTCATAACACCATCGGCTGAGGCCGGAACACCAGGAAATACACTCTTTATTGGATTTATCTGGGTAGCCGTAAAAACGGCTTTTGTGTGCAGGCAAGCGGGCTGAGACACCAGCTGCTTCACTGCAAAATACACTGGGACAGTCACAACGCATGGGACTGAACGAGCGAGAAGTTTTGGTGGAAATCCGGCCGCAGCGGGATCTGAACACCGTCGTTTTCCTAGGGCGGCTAGGAAGACTTTGAGGCCTCGGGCTTGATCTCAATCCTCGGCCGGGGCCCGCGGTGAGGGGGGCGGCGTCCGGCGGAGCGAGACCGCGGTCTCTGATCCCGGGCCTGGCGGCGCTGTGAGGCGGCGGCGGCGGCGGGCGGTGCAGGCTGGGGCTGAGAGCTGCGAGCAGGCGGCTTGGTGCGGCCTGTAGCGGAGCTCGAGCGCTTCGGCAGGAAGTGCTTCATAGCCTGAGAAGTCTTCTGCACCTCAACAAACCTGTCCGCGAAGTCTTTGACGGCCGTTCCGAAAAGGCCCTCCGGGGAAATGGGCGCGTCGAGGAACACAGAGCGCTCGGCTTCCGTCATCTCTGACAGCGTCAACCATAAGTGTCTCTCGGCAACGGCGAGAGAGGCCATGTTCCGCCCCATGGCTTGTGCAGCGGCTTTAGAAGCGCGTAGAGCGCTGTCCGTAGCGCTCCTCAGGTCCGCCACACAGATAGCGCCGGGTCCCTCCTCGTCCAGTTTGAGGAGGAGGTCTGCCTGGTAGATCTGCAGAATAGACATCGTGTGCAGCGCTGAGACTGCCTGCCCGGCTGCGGTGTAAGCGCGTCCGTGCAGCGATGATGTCACTCGACAGGCTTTGGACGGGAGCGTCGTCTGAACACGCCGTCCAGCGGAGGGCGGGCAGAGATGCGACGCGACAGCCGTCTCCACCGGAGGAATGGCGAGGTAACCTCTACTTCCCGCACCGTCGACAGCGGAGAATGCCGCGGAGGTAGAGGTACGCATCCTGGCGGAAAAGGGGGCCTTCCACGACTTTGCAACCTCCTCGTGAAGTTCCGGGAGGAAGGGCGCGGGCCTAGATTTTGACGGAGCCTCGTCTTTCCCGAGAAAGCGCCCGTCTAATCTGTTGCGCGGCGGCAGCGTGGGTGCCTCCCAATGGAGGCCGATGCTTTCCACGGCCTTGGTGAGCAGACGCATCAGCTCAGTCTCAATGCCGGCTCTCTTCCCAGAGGGTTGGCGGGAAACGTTAGCGGAGGGGAGGTCCACGGAGCTCGCCCAATCCTCGCTATCCGAAGCCAAGAGAGAACATGCCTCGGTGTTGTCGTCCAACTCGATGGCGGACGCGGCGGCGGACGGCGGCCGCTGTCCGTCCGTGAGCGACTCGAGCGAAGCCGGCGAAGCTGGCGGGCGAACCGGCGAGCTTTGGCGGGCTGGAGATAGCTCGGGCGCGCGCTGGGCGCGGCGCTTCTTGCGGCGCGGCGTCACGGCAGGCTGGGATGCGGGCTCGGAGAACGAAGCTAGGCGAGTCCGCAGAGTCACCATAGGCAAACGTTCACAGTGATGGCATCCGCCGTCAGCGAGCGCGATGGCCGCGTGATCCTCACCCAGGCAGGACACACAGATCGCTGAGTGGGGCTCGGCAAGAACCACAGGAAGGCATCTTTAAAAAGACGCCGCTCTTTTAGAGGGGTGGGAAAAAAAGGCAGCAATGCAATCACACACACACTCTAGGCAGAGGAAAGGATATAAACGCCGGAAAGCGCAGCAGGTACGGCGGCTGAAGGCGGCGAGGCCAGCGACTCCAGGCTCAATGGCACGTCCCGCTGAAGGCTACAGGTCGACGGCGCGGCTTCTCACTCTGGATCCAGCGATGCGGGAAGCTTCGCTGAAGAGATGAAAATCGACGTAAGAGCAGCTATCGAGCCTAGATATAGGGCGAGACCACGCCCTTTCTGGCGGGACGTGACGATATGGGCGCGAAAGGCCCCCATTCGTCGTGACGTCACGCAGAGCCTCTCTCGATAGGCTGCTGCTATTGCCGCAGAGCAGCCAATAGGCGCGCGAGCTGCCTCGCCTAGGTCTGCTTGCTGCTGCAAAGCGTTTTACATTAATAAAAAATTAAGGATAATTTTTGGCTTCAATATCTCGTGGAAAAGAGTTTTTCCCCATAGCGTAAGATATTACGCAGTACGAGAGATACTCTCGTAAGAGAACACAGAGCAAATACAGGAAAGAAAGAAAAAAGAGAGAAGTCAACAACACCTGCGTCAAAATCATTAGTGCTATTTAACCTGCTGTTATCGCTTTTACCAATTTTAAACTTTCTAAGCTTTTAAAGCTTTCTAAAAATATACTTTTAAGATTTCAAGTATTGTGCATTACAAGTGCACATTTAATACAATTACGCACACTTCTTTTTAACAAGGAAAACTGTATTTGCTCTTAAGTATAATCATCCACACTAAACAAATATGCTTTAGGGGTTGAAGGTATGAAGTATGACCATATCAGGTAAATAAAGTGAAGTAATAGGTTCAAGTTAAGTAATAATTTTCTTTGGTAATTAATAGTATCACAAGCTTAACATTTTAAACATTACATCATAAAATAGGGTCAAAAATCACACAATTCTCAATCTCAAGCCTCAGATGTGTCATTACTATTTTTGCAGCATAGTCATGATAACATATTTTGATCTGCCCATGGGCCGCTCTATGACAAGTAAACAGGAAGATACATCTGTTATTAGTCTTCATAGGATAATGTGATTACTGACATGGATCTCCAGTGTTATATAACACAAACCAATGGATATTCTGGTGAACCTGAAGTGAACTTGTCTCTATGCTGTTATTAGAATCGCTGGGCAGAGTGAAATGTTTTCAGACTGCTGTAATTCCTTTTAAACTGTAAATAACAACCTCTACTGGACATTTTAGCAACAAAATCCTTAAAACAACCAAAATAGGCATTGATCTGCCATATTTTAATGTATGAAGTACTATATAGTATGCAAAAAACAGTATGCCAAAAGACTAGTATGTCCAAATATACAGTATTCGATTATCAGCAGGCTAAAACTGATGACCTACTTCTTTTGCCAAGATTCTGAAGTGCGCATTCGGTCGACACTTTACTACCCCGTGTGGCTGAGCAAGAGGATTTATGAATGGAAGTGAATCGACGCAACTAATAGGTCACGTGGCGAATGTGTATTTCGACGTATGTGTATTCATACTACCCATATCCATACTATATAGAACAGTAAATTAAAATTCAAATGTAGTACCTGACAGTACACAATTTTGTATGCAGCGTATATGGTCAAAAGTATCGGGACACACCTCTTTATTACTTAATTCAGGTGATTCAGTCAGACCCATTGCCACAGGTGTATAAAAACAAGCACTTATAGCCATGCATTCTGCATTTACAAATTTAAAAAAAGGGGTCGTTCTGAAGAGCTCAGTCAATTCAAGTGTGGTACCTTGATAGGATGCTAATTTTGCATTAAGTCAGTTCGTAAAAATGTCATCCCTCATAGATATTTCACGGTCAACTGGAAGTGGTTTTATTGGAAAGTGGAACAGCAGCAACTCAGCCACGATGTGGAAGACCACGTAAAGTCACAGAGCAGTGTCACCGAGTGTTGAGGCGCAAGGCACATAAAAGATTTCAAAGCTGTAGATTTTCAAACTTCCACTGGGATTAATATTAACACAAAAACGGTGTGGTGGGATCTTCATAGAATGGTTATTATGGTCGAGCAGCTGCAAGCCCCACATCACTAAGTACAATGCTAAGCATCGGATGGAGTGGTGTAAAGTACTGGACTCTGGATCAGTGGAAAGGTTCGGTGGAGTAATGAATCACCCTTCTCAGTTTCCAGGGGAATGTTACCTGTCTGACTGCATTGTGCCAACTGTAAAGTTTGGTGGAGGGATAATGATATAGGGCTTTTCAGTGGTTAGGCTATGCCCCTTGCTTCTAGTGAAGCGAAATCTTAAAGGGCACCTATTATTGAATTTTGAAAATTACCTTTCATGTAGTGTGTAACATAGATCTAAGTGAACAAAAACATCCTGCAAAGTTTTATATTTGACAGTTCACCGTAAAAAAGTTATTGTCTCTCAAAAGTATGAGTCGACTCTGAGTCAATTTAATGAATCGTTTTTCCAATGAGTCATTTTCCTTTACCGTTGTGACATCAAGACGAAAAAATATCAAATTGGCCTCGCCCACTCATTGCGCGCGCTGCGCAGACACCATTGAAAAGATCATGTCGACAACGAGATGCTGTGTTCTGAAGTGCGAATCAAAAGCGACCTTTTTTTCACTGCAGGGACAAGCATGTGAAGAATCAGTGGCTAGTGTTTATATTTACTATACCACACAAGTATAGCCCGAACCTTGTGCTGACTGCTTTACAAACATAAATGCTTTCAAGTGTGGATTCTACGAGCCGGCTGATACTAAAGGAAGGTTCAGTACCAATTTTATTTGGATCAGCTTCCTCCTCCGAATCACAACCTGTAAGTATTATTAATAATTGTTGATTTTATGTGTTTTGTAGCATGCTCAATAAGTATTTGTGTGTGTTGTGTAAGTTACGCTCAGCGCAGCTTCTAGGACTCCAATGTAAAAAAAATTGAAATATGTGAAATGTTTGTCGTTGTTATTGGAGTTGTCATAAAGAATAGAGCAATACCTGTATATACCAGTTTAACCAGTTTCCCAGTATGTGTCAGTTTGTTCCTTTGACCAAAACCACTCCTCTGTGGATATGTACAGTATGGACTCTGGAAGAGAACTGGAGGTGTTTGAAAAATATATTTCCCTTTTTCTCCCACCCCCGCTGGTCCCGCCCAACTCTAAATCTCCTGTTTCCCCACTGGTTCCACCCAGCCCTGAGTCTCCTGTATCTCTGCTGGTTCCTCCCAGCCCCATGTCGCCTGTCCTCCCTGTGAACCCTCCCAGCCTCCCTCTTCGACCTCCCATTTCCAAATCAGCCAGTTCCCTTCAGCCCCTCTGTATCCCCAACACCTTTTTGTGAGGAACTGTCTTGGAGCTTCAGTTCTCCAGCTCCGCCCAGTAAGAAGGTTCTCCTGGCTCTACTTCCAGCCTACGAACCCATCACTTCACTGCAGCCCGTGGACCTATCAGCTCTGCCTTGGCTTCTCCCTTCCTCAGCTCCACCAGAAACCATCGTCTTGACGGCTCCACTGGGCTTCATCTCCATTTCCAGTGATTCCACCTCCATCAGTCGTTCCAAGGGTGTCGTCAGCAAAGTCTCCACCATGGCTCCTCCCTACCTCGACACCGCCCTGGAGCCTCGTTCTAGCTGGACTTTGGGTATCCATCTCGCTTCTCCTGCTCATGGCTCCTCCCTCCCTTCACTCCCCCATGGACTGTTTTGTTTGCCCCAGACTGTTTTTCTCTATCTCCTGTTCTACGTCCCCCCTCCTCAGTTGGAACTTGTACGGAGTGAGGACACACCTTTCCCGGGGAGTTTGACAACCCCAGTCCACATTCCCTTTCATTGTATGGACAAGAGCAGCCAGAACATTCTGCAAATCTCATTTTGTGTTCCTCAGAAGAAAGATAGGGAACGAGGAATGAGGAAGAGTAAGAAAGGTTTTTTTAGGGGAGGGGAGTTTATTCCTTTAAGACTTTCTAGCTATTTTGACCCTAAAAACGTTTGAAATAAAATCAGTTGAAATAAATTATATGAAATAAATCACATTTTTAAGTTCCCGGACAAACATTTTGTACAGTGTTGATCGATGTTAAAGAGAATCGTCCATCACACACCAGTGAATGTTCTAGCAGCTCTGAGAGAGAGTTGAGGCCATAGGGTGTGGAGGAGTGATGTGACATGATTCAGAGAGAGCTGTGATGAACAGATGATGAGGTGGATGAGTGGAGGGAGAGATAGAGAGGAGGATGGGGTCTGTGTTGTGGAGGTGGAACAGAGGTGTCTGCCTCATCAGAACACCACAACCAGCCTACTCAAAACCTGAGCTTTACCATTCCCCCTGCCTCCTGTCTAGTCCTCTATCGTTTATCTTCTAAACTTCAAAACCAAAATACTTTTTTACCCCCCGCTAATTTGTGATATTAGCTTTGGAAAGTACAGATTTTTATTTGTATTATTATACGTTATTCACCAATTTATGCAAACATTTATTTTGATCTAATAACCATTCAGGACAGTTTCAAGATACTCACAAAACTCAGGGTGATGTAATGCTCAGCAATCATATAGCGTTTAGAACAGCAACAACACATAAAACATAATGCCAACAGCACTTTGGCACAACACATTAATCTCACAGTCTCAAGGGGAGCATAAACACACCTGCACATGCTGGCCGAGCCTGACAGGGAAAAGATCATGCCCAAGCAAAGGGGTCAGAAAAGAAGTCTGCAAATCCACTCTGCTTGCTTACACATTTGGAGACATTTCACACGTGCCTGTAATGTTCCCACTGGCTGGAGACAGAGTGCACTCAATAGTTTCTTTTGGTGAAAACAAAAGGAAAAGTTTATCTGAATGCTGAGGCTGCTGTTTTATTTAGTACACAGCACAATGTATGACACACTAAAAGGTCTTCATGAGTCGTTTTAATATGTGCAAGCACAAATGTACTTGTGAAAAAGAAGTACTCTTTAACACTTTTAAAATGAGTACTTATTACGATAATAATTTACATTAAAATAATATTTCCCAAGTGCAAACTAAATGTAATGTTTGCAGTCAATTGCATTTTTTAGAGTGAAAGACCTTCACTCTAGAGGTCTAACAACTAAAAATCAAGTCAGGAATCTTGGTGTGTCTCTAGAGTCAGACCTTAGTTTCAGTAGTCATGTCAAAGCAATAACTAAATCAGCATACTATCATTTGAAAAATATTGCAAGAATTAGATGCTTTGTTTCCAGTCAAGACTTAGAGAAACTTGTGCATGCTTTTATCACCAGCAGGGTGGATTATTGTAATGGACTCCTCACTGGCCTTCCTAAAAAGACCATTAGACAGTTGCAGCTCATACAGAACGCTGCTGCCAGGATTCTGAGCAGAACCAGAAAATATGAACATATCACACCAGTCCTCAGGTCTTTACACTGGCTCCCAGTTACATTTAGGATTGATTTTAAAGTATTATTACTGGTATATAAATCATTCAATGGGCTAGGACCTCAATATATTGCAGACATGCTCACTGAATATAAACCCAACAGATCACTCAGATCATTAGGATCACATCAGTTAGAAATACCAAGGGTTCACTCTAAGCAAGGAGAGTCTGCTTTTAGCTACTATGCCAGCCACAGCTGGAACCAGCTTCCAGAAGAGATCAGATGTGCTCCTACAGTAGACACATTCAAATCCAGACTCAAAACACATCTGTTTAGCTATGCTTTTACTGAATGAGCACTGTGCCACCGTTCGTCCGACTGTTTTTACTGTACTTTATTTTATTTTTTATTCTAAAATGTTTTAATTATTCTTATTTGTTTTGATTATTTTATTTTCTCCAATGTAAAGCACTTTGAATTACCATTGTGTATGAAATGTGCTATATAAATAAACTTGCCTTGCCTTGCCTTGCCTTGCATGTTAATTTCATTAAATTGTATTTGTATGTATTCCATTAAACATGAAATTTAATTTACAGTACTTTTTAAAATCTATTTTTATGTAAGTTTATCATTTCAATTTAAAATAAAAAACATTAAACAAAAAAATATATTGAATGACACACTTACAGAGCTAAAATTATAATCAAGTATGTGCTTTAGTCAACACATTAAATTAACTGTAAGTGCACATTCAATATATTTAATCACACTTCTTTTTCATAAGGGATATAAGAATTACATTAATATTTTCAATTAATAAAGACTATGAATAAAGATTATCAAACAAAGACAAAAATATGGTGTGCAATTTGTAGGGATAATTTTCTGGTGCTTTTTGTCCATTTTGAAGCTTGACAGCCCTTGATTACTGTATCGCAGTATGGAACAAATTGAATATAATTAATAAATTCTCTTTTTGTATCTCACAGAAAAAGGAAAATATTAGATGGGCTTAGAACGATAAGAGGGTAAGTGATAAAAGAAGACTAATAACTTTAATTTTGGAAGAATGATTACAAATCCCTTTAAGAAGTGTTTGTAATTAGCAAACCATAAGTAGCTATGGATAAAGTGCATCTGCACTCACTCAATAATTTGAAGCGTGAGAGTGATGCCAGGATACTTGACAGCATGTACTATAGATTTGTACATCACTGTAACGTGAAACTGTATATGCTAATAGCGTGTAAGGATAATCTGGCATGAAAATGAACTGGACAGAGTTGGGACAGACTGTTCTAGCTGTGTCTGCCTCGCCATGCACACAGCTAAGCTGTAATGAAGGACTTATGAGACAGACTGTTTAGCCTACATAAAACAGACACAAACTCTCTCTCTCACACACACAAACAAAAGTGAGTCCAGTGAGATAGCGTCCATAAAATGGAAAATACTTGCAAGCCATTTTTTTTATTGACAATGTGAACGGTGCTTGATTGTATACAACACACACACACACACACACACACACACACACACACACACACACACACACACACACACATACACACACACACACACACACACACACACACACACACACAAATATTTTTTTATGTTCTTAAATTATTTTTGAAATTGACATGCTTGAAATTGAAATTGCTGATGTAAAGCACTTTAAATTACCATTTTTTATTAAACGTACTATATATAAATAAACTTGCTGTACAATACCTAGAGTGGTTGCCAGGGCATTGCTTACTAGCAGATAAGGTGTGTATGATTATTTATGGCTGCTAGGGAGTTCTGATGGTTGCTTGGTTATTTCTTTCTTGCCAAAGTCAAAATACTTGACCAGTTTACCAAATCCTATGTCTTTTTATCATTAAACAACGCATTCTCACCCCAAGGCGTCATCTAACTGACAATTTTGACCATGCTTCAATATTCGACGCTAAAGGTACCCTTTAGCGTCAGTTAGTTGACGCGATCCCAGGGCGTCATCTAACTGACGCTAAGGGTAACGCGTCAGTTAGATGACGCGGGTAGGTTTAGGTCTGGGTAGAAGGGCGTCATCTAACTGACGCTAAGGGTAACGCGTCAGTTAGATGACGCCCTGGGATCGCGTCAACTAACTGACGCTAAAGGGTGCCTTTAGCGTCGAATATTGAAGCATGGTCAAACTGATTCCCAAGGCGTCAGTTAGATGACGCCTTGGGGTGAGAATGGGCTGCATTAAATTATCATTGTCGTCACCATTGAACATTCTGGATTATCTCATCTCTGCCTCTCAGTCTGGCTATATTCTGACAATGTAACTGCATAGAAGTTTAAACGTTTTTAGATCTCTAACACAAAGTATGATCTAAATGTAGCGGGTAGGGTGGTTGAGATGTGAAGTGTAGCTTGAAGCCCTGCCCACTGGTACTAATTATTTGGGCCAGGTGGCGCAAGTGATGCGTCCCTTTAAAACGTGTCGTGCGACACGGACAGGAGAATGTTAGTGCGGTGTGCATTGAAGAGTGAGTCTCGGAGTATCAGCTGTGCAAACGGGAGAACGTGAGTCTTTTCTCTTTGAAAGGTTACGCCTGTCTGTCTTTAACGCTAAACTCATTCCCATTGAGAAGCGCCTAACAGTCTTTTGTTTGTAGCTTGGCCTGGCGTTTGTGCGTATGGTGACCAGTAAATGGTATACGCAGTGACGAGTCTTGCTTGCCTAATCGCGAGTAGTGAGTTTGTTCTACATGAATTTGCAGCAATGTAAGTTTACTAACCCTTTTTCCTGTAATGTAATGGGTAGTGTTTGTAGCTCTGATCACTTCCTGGTTGATATTGCTTATTAATAGAAGCAACGTGGACGAGAGTGTGCACAGTTATTAGTCATCGGCACCGTCAAAATAGCAGTACGGTGCAGATAGCGCCAATTCATCTTGGCTGGTTTCGAAACGTAAGTCAGTTTAATCTTTTTCTGTCTTTCAATATAATCTTGTTTTAAATTGTCACGATGCTGCCAAACATTGCATCTTAAATCACTCATGCTTGTGATTACAGGAGAATTGCCTTCGTCTGTCCAACGAGCCACTGTTTTTCCTGGGTTTAATTATTTGTTATTTTTCATTTCGTTGAATGTATGTGTGTGCCTCGGAAATTTGTCCTCATCGTGACGTGCGGATTTGGAACTAGGTGGGCATAGGGTGGAAGCCTGCTACCAGTGACATCCAGCTAAATTTAAATGTGTTTGTTTGTTTGTTTGTTTTTGTCTGTTTGTTGGGCAATAGTAATTGGTAACACCGTATTTGGCCTATGGGCATTGTGCAATATATCCTGTACGAGAGACAGTGCTTGTTCACTGGTGGGAAACGTCGTTTAGTGTGTGTACTGTCTATTTAGTGTGAAGTGTCTCCTGCAGTGTTGGGGTGTGTGTATGGGAGTAGTATTTATTTATTTTACTATTTATTCACTATAGCCTGTGCATTGATATGTTATACATTGTAACTCATTTACTATGAGACTTTATCCACTGTCATCTACGGAAAATATTTGCTTGCTCTGATTGCAAATGTATTGTCTAGGTTTAATAAATTTACACATTTGAGTACATCAGTCCCATCTTGTGTTCCTTCATTGGACATAACCTGCCTAGATAATTTAAAGGGGAGCGTTGTTTGGTTTTTAGCTTATATATTCAAATTTCCACGCCAGAAAGCGCCCCCTGGTGGTCACATTTGGCGTAGTCGGCAGGTATAGTGGGACTGGTGTAAAACTTGTGGTTTGTTTTTGTGTATTTTTTTTTTTTTTTTTTTGATTTTGTACTTCCTTTTTTTTTTTTTTTGTGTACGTGTTGGCAATAACCGAGGTTACATTGATTACAGGAAAAACAGTGGCTGAGGAGAGGTACAAGATAACAGCACCGTAAGCAATGCGTGGTTTGTGTTTAACATTTAATTGTTTCTTTTTTTTTTTTTTTCTCTTCTTTTTTTTTTCTCTCTCTCTCTTTTTCCCCTATTTTTTCGATTCGGCTCAAATATCACAGGCCATGGAGGACCAGGTTAGACTTTTAACCGAGCAGATTAGACAACTGCAAGCAGATAATGAAAGTCTTCGGCAGAGAAATGTAGTGCCCCCAGTGGATACAGATCAGGGAGAGCCAAGTCGGCCAGCGCCAGGGTCGTCTGGTATGAGGTATGTCTATGTGCCAAGAGAACGTAAATATCCAAAGTTTTCTGGTAGTCCAGGTCCAGAATGTCCTCCCGTAGAAGAATGGGTTGAAGAGGTTCGTAAATGTGTACAGGCTAGACATATGTCCCCCAGTGAACAGGCTTATTTTGTGTATGATCTTCTGGAGGGGGAGGCTAAATTGGAGATTAAACTTCGTCCAGCCACTGATAGGGCTAACCCTGAAAATATTTTTTCAATCTTATTGGAGACTTTTGGCTGTGCACACTCTTACATTGAGGCCCAACAAAAGTTTTTCCAATGCCGCCAGCGTGAGGGAGAAACATTGCGTGAATTTTCCCATTCTTTAATGGTCTTAATGGAAATTTGTCAGCGAAAAAATTCAAATGCTATTTCTAACCCTGACTCGGTTCTCCGCGATCAGTTCGTAGAAAATGTTAGGGACAAAATGTTGCGCAGGGAATTAAAACGATTCATTCGCCTCAATCCTGGTTCGCAGTTCTTGGACGTGCGTAAGGAATCATTTCGTTGGGCTGACGATGGGGAGGGGGCCCGCCCAGTGCGTGCCAGGGCCTTTTCTTTGGATGCTAGTTCCAGGGTAGTAGGGGAATGGGGTGCCGAGACCCAGGCCATAGCTGCAAGACCAAATGACGAATTGGCGGAACTTAAAGATTGTTTGCGTAGACAACAAACCCAATTGGACACCATCTTAAAACAATTGTCCTCTGGACCGGTGAATTCCAATCCCAACATTAGGCCGAGTAACCCACCCCGGCGTTATAGATTTGAAGCCGATGGTCGGCCTATTTGTTTGAGGTGTGATCAGGCTGGTCATATGGCAAGGGACTGTTCAACGTTTCGCCGGCAGGGACAGCGGGGGCGGAGTGACTCCGGGCAGAGGGCCGTTAATGCAGTTGATATTCCATCCAGTGGGTTGCAGGGAAACTAGCACCCTCTAGTGTATGGAGCAAAGCACTAGATGGGGCCTCATCAGGCTCAGGTTCGTTTCTTTCCATACCACCTTCTCATTCTGTACTTATAGGGCAGTGCCCGGTGGCTGACGTTAAAATAGGAGGAGTGCCCATCACGTGCCTTGTAGACACCGGCTCTATGGTATCTACCATCACGGAATCTTTTTTTAAAGAGCATTTCCAAGTTCAGGGGCGAGATCAGCTGCGCTCCTGTGGATGGCTGCAGTTAAGAGCAGCCAATGGGTTAAATATCCCCTATCGAGGCTATTTAGAGCTGGACCTAGAAGTCTTGGGTAGGGTGCTCCCGTCCATAGGCATTCTGGTCGTTCATGATCCACCAGATTTTGGGTCAAATTTGAAAAAAAACACTGTCCCAGGGCTGATCGGAATGAATGTGCTTCGTTGCTGTCTGCGAGAAATGTTCTGTCAGGAGAGCATTGGTAGGTTTGCGTCCTCTTCCTCCGATGTTCCTGCGGTCTGGAAACATGCTTTGTTGGCTTGTCAAAACTTCGAAGACTTGTCAAACTCTGGTTTCTTAGGTAAGGTCTCGACCCCCCCAGGCTCTTCCATTCTTGTGCCTGCTGGATCTATGAAACTGATTACAGCTGTATGTAGGCAGGGGCTTTGCCCTTTGATTTCTTCCGCGTTTATAGAGCCAGGAGAGGTGGGGTGGCAGCTGCCACCAGATCTGCTCATTCCCAGCTCTTTACTCCCCATGGGTGATGGCACAGTTGATGTGCCAGTAGTCAATGTGGGAAAGGAGGATCGGTGGATAAGGCCACGCACCACTTTGGGTCAATTACATATGATAGAGGTATGTTCTGCTAATAAGCTCATTTGTTTTCAGGAAGAAGATGGTAACCAGGGTCCGGTAGCTTTCATTCAGTCCATGGAGGTCACCACCGCTCACCTTCCTGACCTTTCCGATACTACTTGGCCTAATTTGACAGACTTAGAGCAGCAAGAGGCCAAGTCTTTACTTCGGAAGTATAGTGCAGCTTTTAGCCAGGGGGAAGGGGAGTTGGGTTGCACAGACCTTATTGAACACGAGATCCCATTAGTGGATGAGACACCGGTGCGGCAACGCTACCGTAGACTGCCACCGTCGCAGTATGATGTTGTAAAGAGACACATCCAAGAGTTGTTGGAACAGGGAGTGGTAAAACCAAGCTGTAGTCCTTATTCTTCACCCATTGTCGTAGTTCAAAAGAAGGATGGGTCAATCCGTTTATGCGTCGATTATAGACAATTGAATGCAAAGACTAGAAAAGATGCCTTTCCATTGCCTCGGATTGAGGAATCCTTGGATGCCCTTTCAGGTGCTTGCCTCTTCTCCACTCTTGATCTGGCGAGTGGCTATAATCAGGTGTCGGTGGCAAAAAAGGACAGGGCTAAAACAGCATTTTGCACCCCATTTGGTCTCTTTGAGTTCCAGAGGATGCCGTTTGGATTGTGCAACGCACCTGGAACTTTCCAGAGGTTAATGGAAAGGATATTTGGAGATCAACGTTTTCATACCCTTCTTTTGTATTTGGACGATGTGGTGGTATTTTCATCTACGTTCCAACTACATCTGGAACGACTGGATCTCGTGTTGGGTAGGTTGACCTCTCATGGCCTTAAGCTTAATTTGGGGAAGTGCCACTTCTTTCAGCCTGAGGTGAAGTTCTTGGGGCACATTATTTCAGCTGCGGGAGTCTCAACTGACCCGGACAAAATTAGCGCAGTTAGGGACTGGAAAATACCAGCTACCATCACTGAATTGCGCTCTTTTCTTGGGTTTGCGTCATACTATAGGCGCTTTGTAGAGGGGTTTGCGAGGTATGCAGCCCCCCTGCATAAGTTGGTAGTAAAATTACAGCCAGCCCCAAAGAAGAAACGAGCAAGTTTTAATGCCTCTTTGCGGGGCCACTGGGACTGGGGCTGTGAAAAAGCGTTTGAGACACTAAAAGAAAAGCTGATAAGTGCACCTGTCCTGGGCTATGCAGACTTCAGCAAGCCTTTTGTTCTTGAGGTAGACGCGAGTGGACTTGGGCTGGGCGCTGTTTTGTCCCAAGAGCAGGGAGAGGGACAGCGGCGGCCAGTTGCGTATGCGAGTAGGGGGTTGCGACCAACAGAACGAAATATGAACAATTACTCAGCCATGAAGCTGGAGCTGTTGGCCCTTAAGTGGGCCGTAACAGACAAGTTTCGAGACTACCTGTTAGGTGTAAGGTTCACTGTCTTGACTGATAACAACCCCCTCTGTTATTTGCAGACGGCCAAATTGGGGGCTGTAGAGCAACGCTGGGCGGCACAGCTGGCTCTCTTTGATTTCAAGATTGAGTACCGCCCAGGTGCGTGTAACAGAAATGCGGATGCATTGTCTCGCTTGCCTGCATTCCCTGCTCCCGAGTCCATGGAAGCGGTAGCAACAGGAATCTCTGTTCCTACGGAGATTAAAAGTGTTTTGGCAATCCACCCCCCCCGGGCGGTTAACATCCAGGCCATAGATGCCTCCCCAATGAGGACTAGGGCCGATCTCCGACTTCTCCAGTCGGAAGATCCGGTGCTAAGGGCCTTTTTAGTTTATTGGAAGAGAGGTAGACCCCCCACAGCGTTGGAAAGGGCCAAAGAGTCCCCGGCTGTGGTAGAACTTGTGCGTCAGTGGGCCAACATACAGGAACATGGTGGTGTTCTTTACCGGCAAAGTCATGTTCCTGGGGGTAGTGTAAAAGTAATGCAGCTGTTGTTGCCTCAGCTGCTACATGAGGAAGTTTTGACCGCTTTACACAATAATCATGGACACCAAGGGGTGGAAAGGACCACCATACTCATTCGTCAACGGTGTTATTGGCCCTTTATGCGCAAAGACATCAAGCGCTGGTGCTGTGAATGTAAACGATGTGTAGTGGCAAAAGCGGTACAGCCGAAACTACGAACATTCATGGGTAGCCTTCTTGCGTCCAGGCCTTTAGAAATTCTAGCCATTGACTTTACCTTATTGGAAAAGTCTCGTGATGGGAAAGAAAATCTTCTGGTTGTGACGGATGTGTTTTCCAAATTTGCTCAGGCCTATCCCACCGTAGACCAAAAGGCCACGACTGTGGCACGGGTTCTTACGGAACAGTGGTTTTATACCTATGGAGTCCCCCAACGTATTCATACAGACCAGGGTCGCCAATTCGAAGGGGAGTTGTTTCAGCAGCTGTGTCAATTATATGGTATTCATAAGTCTCGTACAAGTCCCTACCATCCAGAGGGCAATGGACAATGCGAGCGATTTAATCGTACGCTTCACGATTTGCTCCGTACCTTGCCCTCAGAAAAAAAGAAAAGGTGGCCACAACATTTGCCTCAAGTGTTGTTTGCATACAATACTACGGCCCATCAGTCAACTGGGTTCTCACCATATGAATTGATGTTTGGCCGGAAGCCCATGCTCCCCCTTGACTCGCTCTTAGGTACAGTTGATCCTCCATCGGAATTGACCACGGAGGAGTGGGTTCGAGAACATCAGGAACATCTCTCTGCGGTTTATCGGCAGGCTCGAACAAATCTTGAGGTAGCGGCCAAGCAGCGGGCAAAGCATCAAGCTGTTCCTCTGCCCATTTTACCTCCCGGTACATTAGTGTACCGTCGGAGTCATCCGCTGGGTCGTCATAAAATTCAAGACCATTGGGACCATGTAGAGTATGAAGTGGTGAGGTGTTTGGATGAGGTGGGCACCCTCTATAAAATTAGACCAAGGGACCAGCAGGGACCAGAAAAAAACATTCATCGGCAAGAGTTGCGTCCCCTTCCCGGTGACCCCAATCCACCCCTGTTTATATCTGCGAACACAGAGCCCAATTTGGATCATTCCGATCTGGTATCGGAGGACTCGAACAGTAGCATGGATGAAAACGATGATCGTGCAGTACTGGTAGCACTAGACACTTCTTTCCTGGATGGGCCGACCAGTTATGTCCCCACTGAGGCTGGTGAGCTGCTGCCTTTAGCTTCTGTGCGACAGGAGCAGACCCGGCAGGATTTGTCTGTAGAACATATCCCAGGAGCTGAAGCGCCAATGCCAATACCTGAGCGAGATTTAGTGCCAAGGCGGACAAATAGAACAACAGCAGGCCACCATTCAAACCCCTATAACCTCCCGTGTACATTAACCGATCGACCGTCGCAGGGCGAATATGGGGAAGCTCATTTAACTGTTAGCTCCCACCATGTTGGTTTTAGGCCCTGGTTGTAGCATTTTCGCCATCGGTCACCGAGACGGTGACATTTCGGGGGTGGTGAATGTAGCGGGTAGGGTGGTTGAGATGTGAAGTGTAGCTTGAAGCCCTGCCCACTGGTACTAATTATTTGGGCCAGGTGGCGCAAGTGATGCGTCCCTTTAAAACGTGTCGTGCGACACGGACAGGAGAATGTTAGTGCGGTGTGCATTGAAGAGTGAGTCTCGGAGTATCAGCTGTGCAAACGGGAGAACGGGAGTCTTTTCTCTTTGAAAGGTTACGCCTGTCTGTCTTTAACGCTAAACTCATTCCCATTGAGAAGCGCCTAACAGTCTTTTGTTTGTAGCTTGGCCTGGCGTTTGTGCGTATGGTGACCAGTAAATGGTATACGCAGTGACGAGTCTTGCTTGCCTAATCGCGAGTAGTGAGTTTGTTCTACATGAATTTGCAGCAATGTAAGTTTACTAACCCTTTTTCCTGTAATGTAATGGGTAGTGTTTGTAGCTCTGATCACTTCCTGGTTGATATTGCTTATTAATAGAAGCAACGTGGACGAGAGTGTGCACAGTTATTAGTCATCGGCACCGTCAAAATAGCAGTACGGTGCAGATAGCGCCAATTCATCTTGGCTGGTTTCGAAACGTAAGTCAGTTTAATCTTTTTCTGTCTTTCAATATAATCTTGTTTTAAATTGTCACGATGCTGCCAAACATTGCATCTTAAATCACTCATGCTTGTGATTACAGGAGAATTGCCTTCGTCTGTCCAACGAGCCACTGTTTTTCCTGGGTTTAATTATTTGTTATTTTTCATTTCGTTGAATGTATGTGTGTGCCTCGGAAATTTGTCCTCATCGTGACGTGCGGATTTGGAACTAGGTGGGCATAGGGTGGAAGCCTGCTACCAGTGACATCCAGCTAAATTTAAATGTGTTTGTTTGTTTGTTTGTTTTTGTCTGTTTGTTGGGCAATAGTAATTGGTAACACCGTATTTGGCCTATGGGCATTGTGCAATATATCCTGTACGAGAGACAGTGCTTGTTCACTGGTGGGAAACGTCGTTTAGTGTGTGTACTGTCTATTTAGTGTGAAGTGTCTCCTGCAGTGTTGGGGTGTGTGTATGGGAGTAGTATTTATTTATTTTACTATTTATTCACTATAGCCTGTGCATTGATATGTTATACATTGTAACTCATTTACTATGAGACTTTATCCACTGTCATCTACGGAAAATATTTGCTTGCTCTGATTGCCAATGTATTGTCTAGGTTTAATAAATTTACACATTTGAGTACATCAGTCCCATCTTGTGTTCCTTCATTGGACATAACCTGCCTAGATAATTTAAAGGGGAGCGTTGTTTGGTTTTTAGCTTATATATTCAAATTTCCACGCCAGAAAGCGCCCCCTGGTGGTCACATAAAGAAATAAAAGAATATTAATGAAAAATAATTATAATGTTTAATAATCTTATAAAATGATGAAAAGACTGCTGTCATCATTCTATTAAAAAACTAATTTGAACATTGACAGCTAAATGATGAGATCATCTTAGTTGCAAATTTAATTCCAAAACCACTTATGCATCACACTTCTATTGTGAGGGCAAGAACATGAATTAAAAGGTAGAAAATGTATTACACTAATCTGACTCTTCAATCCTTCAATTTGCTGAATAAGAGCCGTTGGTTATATTACATGTAAGCTCAAAGATTGAGCCCAGAGGAGAAACCACTCATTTAAGCTCAGTAAATTTAAGAGATTTACTGTGTCCTCTTTTCAGGGTTGGTGTGTGAAGTTGGTGCGTTGCTGTGAAAACTTGTGAGATCTCTGTTTCTAATACTAATGCTATTACTACAAAATTATTGCTGGAGCTTCTTAGGCCAAACACTAAAACATTTACTTGTGCATAGGGATCTACACAAACCCGTAATACATTAATTATACCTTAAATTGTATAGGCTGTTTTATAAAAGTTTTGCTTTTAGCCCAGTGAACCAAAGACAGTCTCTAAAATGCGGTTTGAAATCACAGGTGTTCTCTTCGTCACAAACTTCCTTGTTACGTTAACTATGCTTTGAAGCACGGGGTCTCAAGAGAAGCCAGGTTATCCTGGTGTTTTTTTCTGTTGATGTGAAAAATCGGGTACATTTAGCATAACGGGTGAATTATGTATATGATGTACTGTATATTACGATGAATATGCCTTTCTCCACTGACGTTCTGAGTTGTTCAAAGCGTTTGGATGTTGATTTTTAGAAGGCAGTTATCTGACTCTGAAATGACGAATGGGAACATGGTTTGTGTAAAATTAGCAACATTATTAGCTTTTTGATAACATAGTCGCAAGCTAATCATATTAATTACAGTTCAGAGGGATAGATGAGTTTGATGTTTTAAAAAAAGTTTAAATAAAATGGAAATTCTTCACTATTTTCCAGTGTTTTCTTTGGACACAATGCCACACAATGTTTGCAAGCTGGGCTAAAGGAAACAAAACGAAAACATATATAGCTAATGTTATTGAATCATCACTTTTCACTGTAATAAAATAAATGTGGGTGGTGCTCCGGGAACATTGTCTGCATTGGCAACATTTATAATATTCAGCCCTGGGCACCCTCATAAACCCAGCTGTGCTTTTTACCATCTGGGTGCTCTCTGTTATTCGGTTTAAGCTTTGTTGTCTCAAACCTCTCTTTTATTTTAAGTGAGATTCTGGGTACCTAATTCAGCTGTGATTTTCCACGATTCAAGGTCATGTGCTTCTCCATGGCAATGAGATCAGATGGTTCATAGCCACATCAGCCCTATGAGAATTGCCCCATGTGACGGGGCTGCTGGAGCGCTGTGATGCCATCTCCGTAGCCACAGCATCACCCCAATCTGGAGGCCTATAAATAAAAGCTCTATTCATGGGGAATGAGGGTGTGTGCATGTGTGTGTGGTTGGGCGGCACATTTGCACACAATTCCCCATTGATTGCTGCTGCATGTGGACATCGTGTCCAGAGGGGAGCCTAACAGCAATCAATTCAATACACTTCTTCCAATTTCCCATGACGAAAATCACCAAAGGTTCACGTCAGCAACCATGTTCAGAATAGCTGAACAGTCAGTAAGCATTCTGATAAAGACAGCTTTAGGCATGAGGTCAAAATCCTTCTGGTCAAAGAGTTATTTATATTCTGGGCTAATTGATATGATCGATCAAAAAATGTCCCTTTTCTCCCTAAAGGCATATAATGCAACATTGTTCAAGCAGAAAATAGAGTCATGTTAGTTATTAGATAACATCCACCAAACTGAAGTGACCTCTTGAGCTCCCACATTAGAACTTTTTGTGTTATGTCAAGAGTCTTATACATCACAAGTACTTCTATCATCTCACTTGAATACTCAAAGTGATTTGTTCAGTTAATGTACAAAATAGGTCAAATTCTCTCCTGAATTCTTCTTGCTTGTAAAAAGAAATACAGGATACAATTCACTCATAAATGGAAACAGGATTTGACTAGCAAAATTAAGCATTTGCATAAAACAAAAAGACACTGCATGCACCAGGAAATATGAGTGGAAAAATGTGTGACAAAGAGTGAAATTCCCCACACCTGTCTGATAATCTTTAATATAATAATCATCTCAGATTATATTACAAAAATGTATAAAATCCTCTGATTTGATGAATTTGGCTGGATCTTGAATCTTCACTCTCTTTGGCCAGGATTCAATTATAAAAGTTAAATATATAAATTTCCACAATGCCAGTAAAAACTATTTAATTGTTTACAGTCATATTTTTTTAAACACTTTTAAAATATATCAACAACAAACAATTATCTTAAAAATCACATGCTTTTACACAAATAATATTTGATTTTAATATCAAAAGTCTTTTATACTATACAATGTACCTGATGTTCCAATGTCTCCATCATACAGCCAAAAAAAGCCCAACAGGCAAACTGACAGAAATGTCTCTCACATCCAGCTTACGCAACCGCATAATTTAACTCAACTTAACCTGAAGCACCAGAGTTAGAGTGGATATGGCCAGAGACAGATCGACAGAGAGAGCGGGAATGAGACAGACAAACTAGAGAACAACAACGTCACTGAGCTGTGCTGGTGAGACCCCAAGGCAACATAGTTGATTTTGAGGCAAATGCACCGTAAAAGCAGTGGATAAAATGTATTGCAGTCCCAAGCCGCATGTTTATGTAAGAGCAAAATCTGACGTCAATGGAATTGAGAGATAGGAAGTTTTTGCATCAAATTACAAAGTAACTGTAATCAAAAGATTTAGGCCACAAATTAAAACTGATTTGAAACTGGATTATACAAACAGCCATAGACAACTGTGTAGCAATAAATAGGGAAATTGAGAGTCTCTTGAGGGTCAGAGAGACTTAATTTAAGCCAGTGCCTCATAAAACTTTGACTTGACTAGGTCACCCAAAGATATCTCAATTAAACTTAATTGTCCACTGATGGCTCCATAATTGGGGCACTCACACCTTTGTGTAAACTGCAAAGACAGATTTTTGATGATTGCTGAATGACATTTCATATCCATACTCCAGTATGCGAGGCTGTAATCCCTCAGATATAATGACATCATGCCATAATGTAATGAATACAGTTGGGAGCATGTGCTTTGCTTTCAGCAAAAGCAGCAGGCTGGACAATCTGTTCAAATAAAATTCTTATTGGAAGGGATAATCAGGTCTAAGAATTTACATAAGCTTTCATTTAGAGCTGTGCTACTGTCAGTGTTAACCGAATGATATGATGGGTCTGAGGGTGAAACAGTAAGCCGTAGTCATACAGCGGGACAGATGTGGGACAGTTATAATGAGCTGTGAAAGGTTACCAGGTGAAGAGACAAAAATATGAAATGAAATTAGATGAAATGGAAAAAAGTCGGAGAGACACTTTGACCCTGTATCCATTCTAAAGGACAAGATGGATTTCCATGAAAGAATAATAGTAGTTTATTTGTGTGGCATCAAGTCCTTAGCAGTTAGAATCCATCCTGATTACCTTAGCAAAACCATAGCCATTATCTATCAGCAACCTAATGGTCACTCAGAACACCTTAGGAACCACATAGAAATGGCATAGTAACCAGTGAGGTCCTAGCACCCCCTCAAACACATTAGCAACCACAAAGCAGTGCCCTGACAACAATCAAGAACACCTTAGCTACTGCATGGCAATGCCTTAGCAATCATCTAACAACACCCTAAAGCCTCGTACACACCGGGACGAATATCGGCTCGCGTTATTCGTCAGCGTTTTTCAACGCGTTTTTTTGTGTTCACACCCAAGCAATTTTCACTGACGATGAGCCGAGTGAACATGCAAATTCATTCCCTGACATTAGATGGCGCTAAATACCCCGGTCCACAAAGTGCTTCTGACACTCGCTTGTCACTCAGAAGAAGAGAGCAAGTTTGTCGCGTTTGTCGTATAGTTCTTTATTCTCATTGGTGTCTCTTTATATAGACAACAACAAGACCAGCAGCTCTACATTCATCTGGCCTTGCATCTTCCTCGTCTTATTTCTTCCCGGCAGAGTGTAGACGCTGTATATCTTCTTCGCCGTTACGTATGTGTGCTCGGCAAGACCGTTTTGTGTTTGAGCGCCCCCAAGTTGTGTTTTACTGTAACTTCAGAAGCTCCAGACACGTGAGCAAAAGCGCCAATCTCATTGGTCGGATAGTTTTTGACGCGGCGCGTCAAACAAAAAAAAAAGAACCTGAGGCGTTTTTAAAAAAATGACGCTTTTACGCGTGGCGTTTTACGCGTCGGTGTGCACACTCACATTGGCGCCCATTGTTTAGTCACGAGGCGTTAAACGTTGACGAATATCGAACGCGAAATCCGTCCCGGTGTGGACAGGCCTTAATGGTTAACTGCATAGGAACGGCATATACATACACTGATGTCTATGGATGTGTAGCAAAGTTCAAGGCTCAGAGAAGAAGGAGGCGGGAACCTGCAAATATTCAACATCAAACTTTAATATCAAAATACATTAAAGTAAAGAGGCCGCCCCTCACGGACGACTGTATAATAAAACGCAACAACATAAAGTCCAGGCCTGCATGGTCCTCTCTCGTCTTGCACTGTCGTCACTCCTCCTTTTATCATTCCGGAGCTCTTCTGTGAGATTCGAGACTGTTGTGGTGCGCAGGTGATGCTCATTAGCACTCATGCCAACAGCCTAGCTCTGTTCCCATGGCTCTCGGCCCCGTCCTGCTTGCCACACACACCCATCGCCCCTCGCAGTCCGGGGGAACCCTCGAGACTGCACAGGGCCAGTTACAGCAGCGGCAGCAGCACCCATGGGGCTAAGGCCAGATGAGGCGAGAGAAAAGGAGACGGAAGGAAGGTTGTGACAAGTGACTATTAAAAAATGTATTTGTCATTTTGAAGAGATTCATACAAAAACAGGTGAAGAATTTCCGATTTAAAAAAAATCTGATTAATTAAACTTTTTTAAATAGACAGCAGAAATTAACATTTTGTCAGAACCTCTAGTAAATGACATGTTATTTTGTGTAATTGTCTGTTCAGAATCGTGAGAGAATCTGGATCTCTTTTTGAAGCGAAAAAATTGTGATTCTCAATTTATCCAGAATCGCGAAGCTCTATATTACGAACACCTTAGAAACTGCATGGAAATGGGTTAGCTACTGAGAAAGCCCTAGCTACCATCTCTAACACCTTAGCAACCACAAAGCAGTGTCCTGGCAACTATAAAGAATATCTTAGCAACTGCCTGGCAATGCCCTAGCAACCATCTTGCAACACCCTAATGGTCACTCAGAAGATCTTGAAACTGCATAGCAACCTAACAACCATCTCAAAAACATTAACAACCTAGCAGTTCCCTTGTAACAAGAAATAACACCTTAGCAACTGCCTAACAACCATCTAGAGTACCATGCACCACCTATTAATGCCCTAGGGCAGGGCTGTCAAACTCAGTTTGGAGTTTGACACATGTGCCCTAGAGATTACTCAGAATATTTTAGAAACCACATAGAAAAATTCTATAAACAACCCAAACACCTCAGCAAAGGCTTTACAATTGCCTAGCGACCAACTGTGAATAGTAGCAGTTATCAGATCAACTCCAACATTCTAGTGGCAAGTTTTGCATAGGAAACGTCACTGACATTTTCTTCAGAAAATATAGTTGGTATTTTCTCAGTGGTGTGTGTTGAATATTTGAGAGGATATACATAAAACAATGTCATGCCACAGACCAGATTTTCTTGCTCATGCAACATTACAACATAATTTCTCAGCATGCTACAGTGATGTACTCACAGCTGGATAGGTCTTCATATTCATCACACTATTCAATAACATTGTTATCATTTTTTTGTGCCAGCCAAGATTGTGTGGGGGAGTGAGGAATGTGACTAATACTTTGCCAAGCCTGCACGCATCTCTCATGAAATCGGCTGTTTTGCTACTCTACCATCGGTATTTAAAATGTTGGTGATGGTCATACAGTACACAGTATGTTAATGTGCTTTATGATTGTGATGTTAATACGATTTTTACTTATCTGTTTTCATTTGACATCTCTCTATCACATAGTATGCACTATGAATAACTTTGGACACAGATCTATGGCTGAATTTACACTGCAAGTATATATGCCCAATTCTGATTTGTTGGATATATATAAGACATTTTTGACGACCAGCTTACATCTTCTTTTAAAAGTGACCCATATCTGATATCTGAACTTACACTAAACACTTGGCGAAACAACCCAAGGTCGACATACTGATCCGGAAAAGCATAGGCAGAAAAGGAAGTAAAAATGGCGTGGTTTGCCATGGACCATCTTTAAAGGTCAAGCAGCAAAACATTGGGGTAGGACTTCATCCTCCATTGTGCCATTAAAAAGAGTCCATGTGTTGTTTTCTTGCTTACGTGTTCATGGGTCATATCTGTTCTGTGCCACATGAGAGGAAAAAAATCAGAATTGGGTCACTTGAACCACATAATGTAAATGTGCTCTATGTATTTTATAGTGTAGAAAACAAGTCTCCTAAAGATTTCCTCTGAGTGTCCTGCAAGTCTCAAAGTGAGTATTTAAATTCATTGAAGTCTCCATTTAGTGTTCTGATGGAACAAGATTGTAAGCACCTGAGAGTTAAAGAACACTGCGACAAAGTGAATCTGTTTTCTTCTGCTAATTCATCCTCAGCACCTCAGGCACTGTGATGTCAAATTTAAACGTAAGATGTTTTCATAAAAGCATCAAAGGCCAATTTTAGTTGGTGCGCATATGACTGTATGTGCGTTTATTTTTAAACCCCCAGGGTTATCGCCATGTGATGTTATGCTGTGACGTCAGTTTGTAACGTGTACAGTACATTCTTTCTCCGCTGGGACTCTACAACTGCATATTTCACATGAGCGTGGAACTCGACCTCACTATGGTAGCAATTATTTGTGAGAAGACAAGAGGAGGCCGAGGGAGGTACAGAAACAGTGATACCCCTGGAGTTATCTTTCAATCGGCTCAGGTATCGGAATGCAGTGTTCCCTTTGTAAATAATGAAGAGGTGCTCTCCACTGTTCTTTGTCAGAAAGTTCTAGAACAGCCCCTCTCTTTTTGTCCCTTTCATTTTCTGAACATAGTACAGTATTTGTTTGATGGTTTTTTTTTTTTTTTCAGGAGCATAAAATATACCTCAAGATGATGACTGATTTTGAAAAAGAAGTACATTTTAGCATACCTCTTCATAACTTAGAGAAAAAATTATTTTGAAAAGAATATACTTAAGTGTGCACTGCATGTGATGTTTTTGGTCACTTAACTGCAATTAAATGAAAAAGTATTATAGTTTAAATTTAAATTAAACACAATTATGCTTTCTGACCCACCTAAGTAGGACTTAAGTGCAACTTTATATGTAATTTCATAATTACTTTTATTGTCTTATTTTATTGAAATATAGTTAAAGTGTATGAATGTACTGACAAGCATTTTCATTTACTTTCATGTAATTTCTAATGACACTTGTATGTTGTGTATGTTCATATTTGTAATTACACATTTGTAACGAAGTTACATTTTAGTACATACAAATTAAAATATTACTTTAAATGTAATATCGAATCGAAAATCAAGTACTTTAGTGAACACATCAAAATAAACAAGACAAAAGATTATTAAAACCATAATTAAGATGCATATTAAAGTAAAACTTTTAATTTGACATTATTACAAACTGCACCTTTTTAAAGATGTACTTAAGTGTACTCTTTTAAGTACACTTAAGTGACCTTTTCTTTAATTAGTATTATAATATCTGTAAGCAGTTTTTGGTCACACTTTATTTTAAGGTGTCCTTGTTACAGTGTAATTATACATTTAAGTATTAAGTAATATTAACTAATTACATTACTATAGGGTTTGGTTTAGGGTTAGTTCCATGTGATTATGAATAATTTGAAGTTACATAACATGTAACAAGGACACTGTAAAATAAAGTGTTAGCTATAGTTGTTATTATAGTCAATTACTGTGAATACATATGCAATGCAATTAAGTGCACTTCTTTTTCACAAGAATCTGAACATTCTCTTGCCTCCAACTATGAGTTAGACTATGAAATGCAACTCGTTTCATTTCTTAGTATTACTATATCATCACAGTCTTATTATATACAGACTTGTGACTGCATAACAGCATGCTTTGTTTGCACATGACTAGCTTCGGTGGGTTAGAATCAGACCCTAGCCTGTCAAAACCAGATCCCCTCAACACTCCTAGTGAGATTATGCTGGTTCAAGTTCTCTCTCAGTTTGTCAGATTCCACATGTTCACTATTGTTTTGAGGGGTGAGGTGCATGAAGGGTCAGCGTACGCTCTCCAAAATAGAGCCCTCCTTGTCGACACAGCACCTGCGAGGATCACAACCTTTTTCTTTCTATAGTTCATCTTTGATGGAAGCTTATTCATGAGCAGAGGGGAAAGTCAAAACAGGCTGGGAATGTGTGCCGTGTATTCTCAACATAATTCACTGACCTGCTGCTTGCAAAGTAAGAGAGATGGTTCATTTCCCCAGAGTGCATTGAGGCAGACCGTAGAGCCACGGATTGTAATTGGAATCATTAAATGTCGCCTCCCTCAATGATACGCTTGATTTAGTAAGTCTTCCTGCTCCTGCTCAATGAAGCATTTGTGTTGTTGCCAAAGAAAGCAAGCTGGTGAAGGTATCAACCATGTGGAAAAAGGTAATCAAAAAGGCAGATTTAATCAACATAAACTACAACATACAACATTATATGTCAACTTAACCATCACAAACTTTATCAATTGAACTGCATGATGACTTTATGATGTCCTTTACTCTGTGATGTAACAAGCAAGTGACCTGTTTGCAATTTGACCTGCAGCCAACACACCCGTTGCAAATATGATGAAGGCCGGCTGTGTTTCACCCCATCTGACAATAGCATCAGTATGACACAGCTCTCTCTCCTTCACTAACCCTACTTAAATCCATAATCCCATTCACTACATGAGCACATAGCTGAAGAACTGTTGTATAACCTCTAGATCACAGTGTCATAACCATTACACTGCATAGTGCTTTACATTAGACCCCACAGCCAAATCAGAATGACATAACTGCACGAATGACAGTGGCAGATCATATTTGACCAATGTCAAGATTACCAAAACTAAGAAGATAGTTGGGATTTTTTTCGTGGGGGAAAGAGCAGAACCCCCTGTACAGACTGTTTGAACACTGTGATGCAATGACAATGTTGGCATTACAATTTATCAATCAGGCCAGTCCAATTTATTGGATTTCTGAGAACTGCTGACGCACAAGTAACATATGGGCATGAGGAATTTTAATGTCAGGTCATCCAACACCCACTCAATCCACATATTCAATGAAACTCCCTTGAGGGCCATCCCCAGACAATTTAGCCTTGGTCAAGATGTTAAGATTGACATGATAAAATGTGCACAGCCAAACCTAATAAAAATTACAAAAAACACAGCACGAAAAAAAGTATCAGTGATACTGAAATAACACTAACCTTAAGTGAGAACGAAAGAGAGAGAGAGAGAGAGAGAGAGAGAGAGAGAGAGAGAGAGAGAGAGAGAGAGAGAGAGAGAGAGAGAGGAGAGAGAGAGAGAGAGGAGAGAGAGAGAGAGAGAGAGAGAGAGAGAGAGAGAGAGAGAGAGAGAGAGAGAGAGAGAGAGAGAGAGAGAGAGAGAGAGAGAGAGAATATAGATCTTAACCTTTCTCATGTAATGAAGGCTAGCACATGCCCCTCACATGGATTTACAATAATCCTTCATTCCTAATCGGGAATGAATGGCGAGTCTTTCTTAGAACTCAACAATGTCCAGAGAGCAAACATTCATGCCTAAAACCCATGCAGACAACTACTACAAATGCAAAATATAGTATATACTCACGGGTGTGACCCTGCACCATAAGCCTATGTAGCCCCAAAAGTTCTTTCAGTGGTCCTTATACAACAATTTGAATTGCAATGGAAATTGATTTAATATGAAAAATGCTATATTTTAACACCCCATTCACAGTGCATGGAGTATGAGCGATGCAACAGCTTTTAAGATTATACGGCTGCAATGCAAGTTCATTAATTACTAATTTATTATGCATATGTATTCTAAAAGGCATCTAGTGATTAAAATCAGTAAAAGCCATGTGCTCTATTTTATCCCAATATTAGTTATTAAAGCAGCATAAATTTGACTTTATTAGTTCCAGAAAAGATTTTCTCTTATACGTTTCATACACCATAATCATTATAATCTCACCCAAAATTGCATTGCTTTGTGTCAAGCACCCATAGATTGTTTAATTAACATCTGTAGGGCCTCTGAGGACATCACATAATATCTCTCTCGCTGTGTGTTAAATTAGATTATTCTCAAAGGAAACAACTTATTTTAGGGACAGGAAAAAGTGTGAGGCTATTTTTGGCACAAGTTTGCAGCTCTGGATCAGGTGAGATCTGGATCAGTGTGAGGTCAGGGCAGAGCTGTAATGTCATTTTTAGTTTGCTAAATCAATTTCATAACACACTTAAGTCAAATTGAATTGACTAGTTAAAGGGAATGAATTGTTGGTGTTAGCTGTTCTATGATGCTGCATTTGCTAAAAAAGGTAGCGTGATTTAAGTGCCTGTCCATAAGTCCAATCAATCCTGTCTATAAGTCCCAAGTACAAACTCAGAGACGGTCAAAGGCTATTTAAAGAGCGTCTTAGACCGTGCTCAGATTTAAAATGTCATCTTTGTCTCTCCTCTCCTCTGATCCCCACACTTCATCATGAATAAGCATGAGTGAGCAATCCTCAAACAGCTCCTATTAGAACTCATTATCACACTGGACGATTATGCTGTTTACTGAAGTGAAGTACTCACAGCATTTACATTTTATTCATGAGTTCATAGTTCACAATTCAAGTAAGTGTTAAAAGACAACTGGATTTTCTGAGAAAAATGTGATTGGTGCTTACCAGAGCGAAACACAAGAGCATTGTGCTAATCGTGGGTGGTTACTAGGCTTTTATGGTAGGTCCCTATGGTTTGGGTAATTCATGACTTTGTGAAAAAGAAGTACACTTTAGCATATAACATAAATATGGTCACTTGTAATTATATGAAACATTTGCAAAATAAATTATAGCTGAACTGAATTAGCTGAACTTTATAAAGTGCTTTTTAATCCACTTAGGACTTAAACACATCTTTATATGTAATTTTATAATTACTTTTATCGTCTTTAATATGGTTAAACAAAAATATACTTTATGTAATTTCTATTGAAACTTGTATATTAATTTAACAAATTTTTAGTTATAATGCTGCAATTTAGTACTTGTAAAATATATTAACTTTGAATGCAATATACAATCCACAGTCAAAATGATAATAATACACACGCTTTAAGTTAACACATCACATAAGTGTACTTCTTTAAAGCACTGCAAATATTATCAAAACATAATTATTTAAATTGTACTTTAAAGTAAAGCATTTAGTTTGGCATTGTTATAAAAGGCATTTTTAAAGTGTTCTTACCTACTTGTGTTAAGAAACAGTCATGAAAGCGTATACTCTCGACACTCATTTATTTAATTAATATATCATTTGCAAGTACAGTTTAAAAAATATATAATTTTAAGATTTGAAGTAAGTGCACAATTTTTTTTTCACAAGGGTGTCCATAACAAACAAGAAATATGACACATCAAAGTTTCATACTTTAGATGTTCGTTCAGTGAGTCAGAAGGACATTCTACAATTAGTTTTGCTGTTAGATAGTGTTTTTTATGTTTTATCTCTTTGTATTATCCTCTCAGTACATATCAGTATTTCTCAGTATAGTAGCCTACCAGAAGGAACTGAAAGTAGTTGCACTAGTTTGACCTTTGATAAAAAAAAATATTTTTTTTAAAAACCAATGCTGACTCTCTTGGGTTTACAAGAAACTCCAGCTGGCCCAGTCACGGATTATTGCAAATCTTAACATTCCATAGCAGTCTGAAAATATGAATAAAATTTAAATCAGTTACGATAAAAAAATATATATATAATTTGTTGCCAAATGCTTCTGTTTTTCTGTTCTGCTTCTTGTTTTTATTTCAAGCTTCTTGCTCTTCGTAATACCATGATGTAACAAACATCGTCAAAGGTTTTACAATCCCAGGACATTGCTGACCTCTTTATTTTCATTACTCAGGGATTTCAAACCAACCTCCCAAGTATTAAACTTAGTTGTGTAACACGCCTCAGTAATGCTGTGGCTTACTGGAGAGTTTGCTGTTACTTTCCTAAGTGATCAGATATCATAGCCTATACTATAAAGTAACATATGACTGTTAAATAACCTGTAACCTATCGTTAGCTTAAGGAGCTAAAATATAATAATAACAATAAAGTAATAATAAAATTTTCAACAACAACAACAATTAGTTAGTTAGTGATTTGTAAAGTGATGGAAAAATGTTCCAGTCACACATGGAATTATCACATTGAGCTACATTTAGTTAAACAGGAAGTTATAAGTAACGCAGAAGTGACTACCATTGCTTGATGAAAACTACCAACACTTTCAGTTCCTTTGCTAAAAGCGTCATGGGGCAATTTAAAATTTTCTACAGTGTGGCTAAAAAAACACAACGTGACCTCAAGATGTGAAAATGTCAATAAAAGGTGGAAAATCCACTCGGGTTGACAACCAGCTTATTGTTCTGCATGTCTGTCCTCGCTTTAAATGTAATCATTTAAAGTCACAGCAATTTTATAATAGATTTGGTGCTAATAATAACCACAGTCATAATAAGGAAGTCGATAAATACAGTGATGCACCCTGAGGAACTTTACACCACTCAAAAACCTGAATAAGAACATTATGAACAATGAACAAAATCTTAATTTATAGTTGCGTATCATCTCTTGCAAAAGTTTGATAAGAAAGCTTTAGCTGAAATTGCTTTTGTGCTCTTCCTTTGATTCCAGGCTAACTGAATTGGTCTGCAGAACGCATGAAGACATAAATATTGAGGTGTCCTATAGAAAGGGCTAGGCAATAATAAGGATATAATGGTTTCATTAAACTTCCAGTGTGCCATTAAGCCAGCCGTTTAGAAAGAACAGCCTAGCAGTTGCCATTTGAGGTGCTCTCTATTACCCAAAAGCCCATTAACATAACATTATTCTACAGTGGAGATGAATGTGCACTGGGCAGGAAATCAGAAATACAATTTTAATTGTCACTTTAAAAATCTCTGGATCGTCTTCGTGATTTGAAGAGGAAACCTTTAGGTAACCTTTACATAAGGAAATGTGCTTCTTTTCATTGAAGCACTTCCACATTTAGCATTGTTTTTTTTATAAAGCTGAATCAAATTGTAACCATTTGATGTCATTAGGACATTTGACTTGTGTAATATTACATATGATTATGTATAAAATATTAGCCAGTGTATGTAATAAATGCACCGCCTCTGGCCTATTTACACAAATCATCATGGCCAGCTGCACATTTGCCTGACTACGCAATTTCTAACAGCAAGAAACGAGAAAAATTTGCCAAGTCATTGTTTTTATTCATTTTTTTTCTATGTAAGATATTCCCAGAGCGTAGCAATGGACCTGGGAAGTCATTAGAAGCTTATGGCACAATTAAACTAGTGTAGAAGATGGTGCAGGTATTGCCCTAGTGACTGCTGTAACCTGGAAACTGGTTTCCCTATAGGGCGGTACCAGGACACTCGTGAAACGAGCTGCTATCCGACACCTGTCGCTTTGTTTTGTTTGCAAGACTCAAGAACAAGGAGGCTGGAGATACGTCACCAGTTTTTGGTTTCAGTTATCATTGAACTATGAGAAAGACAAGGAGAGCAAAAAGAGAGGCGAAGAGATACAGAGCAAAGAGTTATGAGGCCAATAATTTGCTGATCTTTGAAATTGAAGCGATGAGACCGCCTCTAACAATACTGCAGCACTAGAGAGATTTAGACACACACCTACACACAACCGCACACACATACTTGTTCACATGCAAAATGTTTCAAAATGATGAACTGCTGAGGATACTGCATTAGAATCAGCTTTTAAAAGGATTTCTATCAAAGCACAATCAAGAAGAAGGATCTACTTTGGACTGAGAGATACGCTGTTAAATGACCATGAAGACGGGGAAGAAATCATTCATAGGTAGGAAGTTTTTCAACTAAAAACTGAGTTGTAACAAAGTTTGTACATTTTACAGGTAACACTTCACAACAAGGTTCCATTTGGTAACTACTTTAACATGAACTAACAATGAATAATAATTCCAATAAAAAAAGATAAATAAATACGGTTACAATGTATTGCTCATTGTTAGTTAATGCATGTTAAGTAATGGACCTTATTGTAAAGTGTTACCATTTTAATTTACCTTTACAGAGTCATGCTCTGTCCTGTTTAACTATGTGAAATGTTACTTCTGAATCTCCAACTTTATGAAATTGATCAAGATGAAATTATATTTTCACTGATCTTTGAGAAAAGGAGATGTACTCTACATAGTGAAATTCAGAACCAAAAACTTCCTTTTTGGTTCAAAATGACCATTTATTGAAACTGAGCTGACAGAAACAGAAACATGTTAAACTGAACTGCATCAAACATATGAATACATCAACATATCACACTATCTTAGTAAATGGACCATTTATTTATATAAGGGTCAAAAAGATTAGCTAATGGTCTTTAAAAAAATATAGGCTTATAAAACTTGGTCCCACTTTATATTAGGTGTCTATGTGCTAACATTTAAATTCATACATTTGATACAATGCACTTATTATGTATAAATACATGTTTTAGATTATACTTTTTATTATTAAAATTACCTGCATGTAATTACAAACTGCATCTGTTGTTACCCTTTAAACCCACTCTTGAACCTAACCTGCAAACCTGTCCCAAACCTTACCTGTATCTCACCTCAATAGCAGCAAAAGTGATTTGCTATGCAGCATAAAACATACATTGTACTTATTTGTTTATGTAGGCCTGAGCACATTGTAGTTAAAGACACCTAATATACAGGTTGACTGTAAACTGTACGGGCGGTAACAAAGGAATTGTGATCCCGTGCGCCTGGGTCATTTGTTTATGCAATTTTTGAAACCCTGTTTCCAAATTTGTGACATGTCTAAATAAAGCTTAAAGCTCTGTGTGATGCTTATGATCATGAAATAAACATCAATAGGCTATTACATGGACAATATTTACATGAAAATGTAAAAAACAATATATATATATAAGAGTAACAGGATAACAGGGTTGTAAATTTAGCCTAAATTAAGCCGTCAAGGTTAGATAGT
>CM070827.1:15895830-15913814 GCA_036326025.1 Chrosomus eos
TGGGCCTCATGTTTTTTAGACTAAATATATCTTTTTTAATTATTCTTTAATACCCTTTTTAGCAACATGAAAAGACTATTCAAACATGAGATGACATTAAAATATAAATATAAAAAAAATCACAGACATTTCTTGGGGGTGCTGGGCGGGTGCTATGGCTATTATAGGGGGAGCTACAGCACCACCTAGCTCCCCCCTGGCGCCGCCACTGAAATTTAGCCTCAATAGTAGTCATGTCTCCTTTGCGTATTTTTATATTTTGAATATATCCCTCCACTGCATACTGTAACCCATTTTGCCTCGATCTGGAGGATATCGCGGAGGTAATTGCTCGAAAAAAGGTCACTGACACGCACGGGTATACCTCTTCCATTCATGGCAATCTGTGGCGCTGGTCGTGTTTGACCATTTGTTTGACGGGCGTAGCAACAATAACTGGGGGGCGTGGCTTTTGCGAACGGTCAATTAACAAGGTCAAAACAAACTGACTTTATTAGTGACGGAAAGAAATAGTGGAGAATCTTAAATATTTGTCATTATTTTATATATGGTGGTAAACAGTTGCCTTTTTTCATTTTAAAAACTATATTATCATTCAGCTTTTTATATACAGCTCTTTATGTAGGCTAAAGTAGGTGTATGTCTAACTTTATTGGCATGCATTACTATAGCGAATCTCTACTGCTTACTTGCTTGTATCGTTACAAAATGTAAACTATATTATCGCCCATCTCTAATCTGCTAAAGGCAACTATAAGGCATAAATATGTTAAGATATTATAAGCATTGCATCACGATTTTCTGTAAAGCTGCTTTAAAACAAGCATTGTGAAATGTGCTATACAAATACATTTTATTTGACTAGATTTTAATTAATATAAAGTAACTTGGATTTCTGACAAAAAAAAGGCCTTTAAGTTTGTGTATTTTTCTCTGTCAATGTAAACAGTTCCAAAATAAGCCAATCAAGTTTGAGAATCAGAATTGATGCATAATTATTAGTGGTGTAACCCTCATGTCACGATTCGATACATATCACCATACTGAACTCGCAATTGATCGAAATGCTAAATTTGGTATTACATTGGGGGTGTAAATGAAATGGTGACACCAGAATAAAAATATTCATAATTTTGAAGCTGAAAATACAGAATTATTTGAGAAGAATGCTTGCACTCTGTCACTGACTAGATATATTTAGAATAAAGTTGGACACGTTTAACTGAAAACAAGACATTTGGCACTATCGGGATCCACAAATATTCCTTCATTGCATTATTATACATTATATTCAACATTACACATACAGTAGTAGTTTAATGTAGTACTGACACTAAAACTCTGAAAACTTAAATTTTTTCACACAGTAATTTTCATTTTGGGTAAATTATACACAATACATATTGTCACTATCCATGCATTTTTGTATTGCGATATATTGTGACACGATATATTGTTACACCCCTAATAATTATATATGAACATTACCAATATAAATGTTGCAAAAATACTTTTCATTGTTAGTTCATTTGTGTTTCCCAAAACTACATGTCATAGTGTTCTCTCTTTATTTACATGAATTTGTATCTGTCATTTAAAAGTGTCCTTTATTTATTATAATGCTCTGCATATAATCTTCTCAGGAACTCATCCATGCCCCTCACCTGCCCAGTCTTGACCTTCCAGCATTCAAACAGTGAGGCACAAGCACTTTATTTTTGAGCCACATTAACCCACACTGCTGGTCGCTTCACCACCTCAGTGGACTCATGGGTACCGTACTATCCCTCTCGCCGGGTACTCGAAAACCTGGTTATTATGACGACCGGCCTGCTTCTCTAAGCCATTACCCAAGCCTGAGCAGCCGCTCGCTGAACACTCAAAAGGACCGCAACCTCAAACGCCATTCCATTTTCCTCCCCGCTCTCACCTGGAAACGACTGGTGGCCTCCACCAAGAAGCGGGGTGAGTCCAAAAAAGCCTATCCCGGAGGTCATGGCGCCTTTGTGGCTCCTCTCAACAACAATAACATCTACCAAAAGGATCCGGTCTTGCACCTAAACCACGAAAATGTGAAAAAGTCTCTCTCCTGCGCCAATCTCACTAGCTATGATTGTCCAGCGGGTCTAGGCCTGGGTTATGGAAAACCGCAGCAGATTTCGTCTGTTAAGAAGATTGCGCCTACATGCACTTCCACACCCAAGCGTGTGATCGTCCAGGCCTCGACTAGTGAGCTGCTTCGCTGCCTGGGCGAGTTTCTGTGTGGCCGCTGCTATCGGCTCAAGCACCTTTCCCCCGCAGATCCGGTTCTGTGGCTGCGGGCTGTGGACCGCTCGCTCTTGCTCCAGGGCTGGCAGGACCAGGCCTTTGTGACCCCAGCCAACGTGGTGTTTGTGTACATGCTGTGCCGTGACGTGGTGGATGGCGACGTTGTGTCTTCAGAGCATGAGCTCCAAGCAATTCTACTAACCTGTCTGTACCTGTCCTACTCCTACATGGGGAACGAGATCTCATACCCGCTCAAGCCCTTCCTGGTGGAGGCGGGTAAAGAGGCATTCTGGGACCGTTGTCTGGCCATTATCGACGTCACCAGTGCCAAGATGCTGCGCATCAACGCAGACCCGCATTTCTTCACGCAGATCTTTGCCGATCTAAAGAGCGAAGGAGGTTGCGCTTTGCAGGACTACGCTAGAGTTCTGGACCGGTGAAATGAAACCGGTGACACCATCAGCATCCCTCACCTTCATTCTGGCCCCCCATACGCCTTGTCACAAAACAGTGGGACTTTTATGAGTCTCCCTTTACTGAAAATTCTGCAAGAAACAGTCAGATGCAACATATTCCTGCTGAAAATACTAGCTTAGACCTGTATAAATGTCCAGGCTGGTTTATGTTGGTTGGGTTGCTGGTCTAGCTGGTAAACTGCACAGTCTTTTGGTGGTTATGCTAGTTAAGAAACATGACTATCTGTGATGGTCTTTTCAGCAGGAGACAACATGAAAATAACATACACTCATACAATGAAGGTTCATTGTTGGCATTGATGGAGAACTTTTCCATTTCACAAAAGGCTCTTTAGATTATTAATAAGTTCTTCACACTTCACACAATGGTGCTTTTAAGAACTGTTCCCTGAAAGGTTCTTTGAGGAACCAAATATACTTCTTCTATGGCATCACTATGAAACCCCCCTTTTGGCACCTTTACTTACACAAAGGCTGTTCCTCACTAATTTTTCTCATTCAACTCCCCTATCTTTAAATGCACATACTAATAATATTTAGGGATCAACATCAAATTGAAGGGAGTAATTGTCCATCTACAGATTATGTTTGTTAGTTATGCTTTTGTCAAAACCATCCTTTTTCACAAGTAGTTACGATTCCTTTGGTAAATCTTTCGCTTCCTCTACCTTTTAAACATAGTCTGAGATAAACTGCAACAGAAACCATACAACAGCGAAACTTTTAGTGGGAGTGCACGTGTATGTGTGTGTGTGATGGGCAGCAAACAGTGAGCATCAACAGCTGTTGGTCGTGTTGTCCTTCCTTTATTTCATGTGCTGGACGTTAGGGCACCAACTGCAAAGGCATTAATAAGATTAACAGATTAGTGTCACACACACACACACACACACACACACACCACACACACACACACACACACACACACACACACACACACACACACACACACACACACACACACACACACACACACACACACACACACACACACACACACACACACACACACACACACACACACACACACACACACACACACACACAATGCCTCTCTTTGCTCGCCAGCTCTATAGGTTGAATGGCTAATCCATGTAGGCCATACACACTAGTATATGTTCTGTCTTGCATGTCTCGGCATACGTAGCAGTACAGTGTCATTGAAAATTTGTATCCTGTTTTAATGAGTCTTTAAGAGTAAGTCCTATCCCTCTAGAGCAAGAAATATATAAACAAAGAAGCCTGGATAAAAATAGATTTAGTCTCCGTGTCAGCCCAATGTTGTTTACTTGTGTCTGCATCTTCTCTCTGTAGAGTTTTTCAGTTTCTTTGAAATATCACATTTCTATGCTCTAAGGTCAACATGAAATCAAAATTGCCCCTGTTTACTTTCCAAACATACACTCCTGGTCTTATTTTTGCCCGATTCATCAGTGCACATTATTCCTAAATCCAAAAAAGTTTGGAATTGTCCATCAAAGCCACTTCTGCCTCTGAAGCTACTTGCAAAATAATAAAACATGTAATAGATAAAACATCCTGATACAACAGATGCCATCGTCTCTGGGTCAGGGTTTCAGGTGTCAGCGCTCAGACAGAAGACCAAGGATGGCAGCATGTGGCACGGCAAACACTCGCTAATCTTATTGTAGAGTTTTAAGGCAGGGTCATGGGTGTCATACTCCAACTCCCCTGCAAAAGTCAACTCTAAACGCATACTTCAGCCCACATATGCTCACTCAATCTACCTGTAACCACTAAGCATTCGTTTTCAGGCTAGAAAGCGCAAACGCACTGATACGCATGTGTATATGCATGCAACTTCTCCCACACGCTGAAGCGTTAATCCGCTCTTCATCCTTGCCAGCAATTAGACAGAGTGAGCTGAAATTGCCACAATAACAAAATGCCATTCTGATCAGAAGAGATTTCTCTTCCTGAAACTAACAAAAAAGACACATCTTGTATTTTGACTGTGCGTTGCACAGACGTTATGCAACAAACATGACAAAACAGAATAGTGAACTTTTAACAAGTACTTAAATTTAAACAAGTGCTTAATTGCGAGGGATTGAAAGAAAATGCAAGGTTTCACGTGAAAAAGAAGTGTGCATAATTTTATTGAATGCACAATTGTAGTGTACTTAAAATCTAAAAAGTATATGTTTTTATTGTTCTTGCAGATAATATAATTTAATATTAATGGAATGAAAGGGCACAAGTTTCTTACACTATTAAACGCAAAATGAAACGTTTTACTTTAAAGTTTACCTAAAAGTTTTACTTTTAATTTTGTTTTAATAATCTACTGCCACGCTTTAAAGAAGTACACTTATGTAATGTATAATTACAAATATGTATATAAGTAAATATATACAAACAGTACACTTTGAATTATGTTTAAAGACCACTACCAAATGTATTGACAAGCATGTATAAAACTTGTATGTGTGTATTTAAATATTTATACAGTATATCAGACAATAATACATTTTAATTTATTATGCTAAATTGTACTTCCTTTTCACAAGGGTAGAGACCTCATAAAATCCAGATTAGAGTTTGTTGTGGCTTTTATTTCATGTTTGTTAGCTTTGAAGCATCTATAAGCTGATGTTCTCCAATAAATGGGCAAAATAACTTTGAGCAGATATGCAAATGAATGTTTTTTAAAAGGTGCATTTGCATAGTGTAAGATACAGCTATTATGAGAACACAATTTGAAATATGACCACGCACACTCTAAGCATGAGTTGTTTTTCTGAATTTGTAGCAGTGTTAATTTGTGACCCCACAGTCATGATTCCCTGCTAAACACAGTTGCATAGAGCAAGAGATACAAACCCACAGAGAGTTGATGTATCCACAGATCTCCATATCCATTTCAGCCTCAGGGGATGATGTTATTTACAGGAACTTGTGGCCATAGACAAAAGCTTGGCATACTATAGGGTGTAAATATCCCTCCTGATCCGCTGTGATTCCCCCATCCTTCTCGCCTTTCACAAACATATCACTTGTTGTCCTCGTCCTGGTTAAAGTGATTTAGTTAGCCCCTATTGTGTACAGAGAGCGTTGACAGAGCGCCGTTGTTGTATTGCTAGCGTGCGCAGCCTCAGCAATGGGCTTGTGCGATGTGTTGTCTGCTGTGTTTCCAACTAGGACTGTTTGCTCTCACACTCTCGTGTCTGGCTCGTCTCCATGCTCCTCTGCTGGAACTCTTTCTCCATTGATTCTCTCCCATGTGTACCGAAGCTCTGGGATTTCTCTGGAATATTTGCTGCCTTCAAGTTCTCCTGTGAAGTTCCTACTTATGAAGTTTTATGACATGATGTACTTTCAAGTGATTTTGGTTAGAATAAAATGGATGTGTTACGCATCTTTATTTCCTTTTTTTCACTATAATTATAATGTGTAACTCACTGGCTTTATTGCTAATCCTCATCATCATTACACAAAATGCATTGTATATTCAATTTGACAGCTTATTATGATAAACATATTCATGATTCTTTTATTGATACGACCCCAACATGGAAAGCAACAGGTTTCTACTCATAATTACATCATTGTAGTGTTCCTGTGAGCTGGTTTGAAGGCAGCAAGTATTCTAGTTTCCATACTTGCTCTGAACTTGTGATAAATATTTTTGATGTGAAACATTTGTGCCTTGATCTGGATAGAAACTGTCTACATAAAGATTAGAGATATTGAATATCGCTTTGTTAACAACACACGCATAAACACAAGCCCCGAGGAAAGCCATGACTCAAAAAAGGATTGATTATAGAGACAGAAACATTTAATTTATTCAGGCTAATCATATGAGCCATTTTCCACTCCATCAATGCTACTGTTTGGCAGAATCATTTCTTCTTTTGCCAGTCAATCAAATGGACCTGAAACTGCGTGCAAACAACCTTTGAAGGACGTGCTTGCACAAATGTCCTCATCACACCTCAAACGCTTCATCGACTGCTGTACGTGGAGATTTTTAATGTGACAAGCACACAGAGACCTCAAATCGCTATGGATTTTCCAACGAAGAAAACTTCAGACAGAGAGAAACTTATGGATGGGATGACTGTCATGTGATTCTCAAGTTTTAGAGGACTGAATTAAGACACTATACAACATGTGGCTCTTTATGTGGACACTCAGGATCTGGATGTTGAATAGGCTTCGCCATTACTCTATGAGTTATGGCTACTTTATCAATGTTTTCTATGCTGCTAAATGTATGTAGAATACAAAAGGAACGCCATGTAGAGTCTCTCACTGAGAGACAGAAGCATAACCAATGTGGTGTAAATATGTTGCTTGTATCAATGTGAAATTACTGAAAAAACTGCATGTATATCATTCAGGAATTGCTGCTGTGGTGGTGTACATGTAAACTTGACTCTTTTTTTAATTAATGATCCTTTTTTTGTATTTCATTTTAAGGTTAAAAGGAAATTCCAAAATGTTATGTTTGTGTTTTTATTATAATGATAATAATTATTATTTTTACTGAAAAAGATCCTATCAGCTCATCCCAGGTTTGGGAAATTATGTCAACAGTATTCGAATGTTAATTTCACACTTCTGTTTGCATTGTCGTATTTTTGATGTGGTTGTTTCAGTGACAGCTTGTTCTGTGCACTTTGGCAATTATACTGGGTACCTTTGCTCTGAATACAGATATATATCAAATAAATCCAGCTTTGATAGTGCTAAGGCCTCATACACTCTATAGCCTGGGCTGTTGAAATGTGAGGGTCAGGGTGAAGAGAGTCAGACAAGCATGCTTTCGCCAAACAGGAAGCGACACACATTTTGCTGTTGTCATTTCCTCTGTGGCGATCATGAAATAGCTGCTATCACACAGTCGCTAACATGTTTTAAAGCTGCTGTGTGTAATTTCTGCACCAATCTCCACCAATGGAATTGTAAAAATACCTGCCATTGGTCAGACAAGCATTTAGTCCCAACTCTAACCATTGGTTAAGTCAATGTTACTGTGCCAATAAGCTCATTCAACGAGCGACAGTGTTTGCGCTCTTTGGGGGAAACAACTTGCACATTAAACTATATAGGCCTACACACATCAGCTTTAACCAATTCATCAGAAAGACTGTGACAGTCTCAATAATCATCTCTCCACCCCTTCACCTCTATTTCAGCACAAATGGTATTCTGATCTTGGTAGACATCAGTTTATTTCTACTATCTATCAGCTTTTTTTTACATCTGCAAACAGACAAACAATATGCTGAGCCACAAAGGCCTTTCAAAGAGCAAGCCAATCTGGATTATTTTGGACTGAGCATTAATTGTGCACAAAACTTCTCTGGACTGTGGTTATGTAGCTCTTAAACTCTCCTTAAACCACCATCAGCCTTGGTGTAGCTTCTGAAACCTAGACTGGCACAGCGCAGTCCAGAGGGTTGTGCTTCTTTTCTCTGGAAGTAGTACACATGCATATACTGTAGCTCACAGAGTGATGCTGTTGTTGTTTCTAAAACTTGAAAAGAAAAAAAAAAAGATGTGAAAAATGTGACTTCTGATGGTGGAATTTCTTTTTTCAGTTTGATTATAATTATTTAATAAATTATTCCAATTATATTTTGTCCTTGCCTTGATACTGTATAAATTTCATGAAACTTGTCAAGATTACAGTATATTTCACCCCATAATCAAAAGAATAAGAAAATGTATTTTGCTTAAAGAAAATTAAAATAATATAATTTAATATTTATTTAATAAAAATGTAATAATAATTTAATGCTGTGAAATCGATTAATCGCATCTAACATAAAAGTTTGCAAATATATATGTGTATACACACACACACACACACACACACACACACACACACACACACACACACACACACACACACACACACACACACACACACACACACACACACACACACACACACACACACACACACACACACACACACACACACACTTTTAAGATATCTTAGTAATTTGACAGCACTAATTTATTTATGCAAATATAATAAGAATATTTTAAGGTAATGGAAATACAATAAAATAAATCAAAATCAAGTATCATTTTACTCAAAATCAAGTAAAATGGCTGCAATGTCCTCTAATGAGAATCTAGGGATCTAGAAAAAAAACTCTGCTTTTTTTTTTTTTACTCAAAATGTAATTTCCTATTATTTATTTACTTTTAACTTTGAGGTTGTTGTGAGATGGGTTAAAAACTATACTTGCTGATGACATTGTTAATGATAACATTGTTTGGTCGAGCCTGAACATTTCTCTCTTCTTTTTTGGTTGGAACATAAAAGCAAATTTATTACTGGTATTCACAGAGAGGCTCGTATATTCTACACAGTAACAATTCTGTGCACCTGTTGGGTTTGTTTATTGTTCATTTTTGAAAGCTTTAACTTTGACTCTTCACGGCATGTGCAAGATACACAGCACTATTGTGTCCCTGCTCCATATGATATACGCAGCCCAGCCCAGCAGTCTGTGAAGTGAGCGTGAGCTGCCGTAAATCTAGTCTGAGAATCAAACCCCCTCGATTCACTGGGCCGCAGATGGCTATATGTGCAGGGAGCTGCTCTGAATCAAAGCAAGTCCCTCAGCAATCACCTACTTGTTCACATATTCACTTCTGTGACGGCTGCAGAAAACCACTGCCTTCTGATGTGGTTGAAAATGCACTTAGATTGGACTGGTCGGTCAAGTTGGTTGCTAAGGCAAGTATTACAATGATTATTGGTCATACAGAGTTATGGATATGAACAAACCCCTGATCCTGAGTATTAAACTCTTTGTGATATATGAAGGATATCTCAAATTACAAGTTATGCAACGTCCTAGCAATCATCCAGAACACCATATCAAATATTCAGAACATCCTAGGAACCACCAAGAACACTCTGTCAAACCAACACCCTAGCAACCAATTAGCAATGCCCAAGCAACCATCTTGCAACAGCCTAACAACTATCCAGAAAACCTTAGGAACCACCAAGAACACTCTAGCAAATCAACACTCAAGCAATCAATTAGTAATGCCCTAGCAACCACCTAAACCCCCCTGGTAACCACCAAGAACACTTAGCAAACAAACACCCTAGCAACCAATTAACAATGCCCTAGCAACCATCCAGAACACCCTAGTAACCACAAAGAACATGTTACCAAACCAACATCCTAGCAACCAATTAGCAATACCCTAGCAACCAACCAGAACACCCAGGCAACCCATTAGCAATGCCCTAGTACCAACTCAGAACACCCTAGCAATTAATTTGCAATGCCCTACCCAGCCCACATTGAAAACATGCTGTAACCATGTAGCAAAACAATGAGCATTCAAAAAATCTTGGCAACTGCATAGTGATGTCCTATCAAACATTTAGAAATTATAGTATTTAATTAGCAGCAATTAATTAGTAGTGCCCTAGCAACCACCCAGGGCACTGAAGTACTAACCATTAGTTCACCTAAAAAACACCCACAACACCCTAGCAAACACATAGCAAGATCCTAGCAACCTTCTAGAACATCCTAGCAACCAACTAGCAATGACATAGCAACCACAACTGAAGCATACATATAGAAACATATGAGGCACTCACAAAACCTTTGCAATCGCATAGCAACACCCTGACAGTGTTGCAGTTTCCCCAAACACCACTTGTGTTTTCTTAAGAAAATGTGTATATATAATATAATCTTTATATTAGTAAATTCTCTCTGCTTCCTACTTGGCCTTTACCTTGACATTCTCTCTCATATGAGCATTAAAACTGTGTTACTGTCCTCTTATCTCTGCTTGTTTTTAGATGTTCTTTGAGAGATGAAGTGAATAAAACCATTACACCTACATTCACACCTCAAGGTCGAGATTATACAGTGCTAAAAACAGAACTTCATCTAGTGCCTACAAAAGAGGCAAGGTTATGCATCCAACTTCTTTATTTTCTTATCGAGAGAGTAACAGACCAAAAGCAATGAGTGTAATGAAACTATAATCATTACAGTATGTACAGGGGTTGGACAATGAAACTGAAACACTTGGTTTGACCACAATAATTGATTAGCATGGTGTAGGGCCTCTTTATGCGACACAGTTTGCGACCAGAAACCGCCATTTGATCGTATGATCGTTTCTCAAATGTGCGTACGTGTGATTCAAAGAACGAAATTTATAAATCGCAAATGATCTTGAATCTTGAATTTCAGGTCCATATGGTTTTTGTAGCAGTAGCAGTGGTTTCAGATCTGGTAAACGCCACAATGTCTTTCACATAAAAGAGCACCAGTTAACATCCAAATCCTTTACTTGAGATTGTCGAGCAGCAAAATTTGCTTAGATTTCCAAATACCTGCAGTACTCCGACTCTTTGCCACAAGGAGAAATGTATAAGACCCTGACGTGGTGCTACACACTTTTCCAGGTCAACGACTGCGTTTATACTGTACATATGAACATTGGCCTGGATTTTAGCGTGCGCGCACTCTAAGATCAAATCTGTGCATATACATGTTTTATAAAGGCCTCAGGTCCTTATGTAATGCTGGTTCAGGAAAACATTTTCTGACTTGCTCCAAAATACCCAAAATGGCAAACAATTTTTTTTAGATCTGGTGACTGTCAGCCCATGGGAGATGTTTAACTCCACTTTCATGTTCATATTGGTGCATTATCATGCTTATTCACGTCACCCACTTCAGGACACAATGTTTGAACCAGTAGGTGCACATGGTCCTCCAGAATGGTTCGGTAGTCCTTGGCAGTGACGTGTCCATCAAGCACAGTAGGGAATGCCATGATATTGCAGTCCGGGTGTTCAGCTTCTTTGGGGCTTCTCCACACCGTAACTCCCACAGATGTGGGAAAGACAGCGAAGGTGGACTCATCAAAGGACAATACATGTTTCACATTGCCCAAGATTTGCGCTGTTGGCACCAATTAAACCAACATTTCGCATTGGCACGAGTAACCAAAGGTTTGACTATAGCAGCACGACCATGAATACTGAGCTCCCGACAGACAGCTTTGGTGGAAACAGGAGAGTCCAGGTGCACATGTAATTCTGCAGTGAGTTGGGCAGCTGTGGTTTTATGTTTTTTTGGGATACAATCCAGGTTACATCCCTTTCTTATCTCCCTTTCTTCCTCTTGCGTCGACAGTCACTCCTGATGAATCTATGCTGACATTACTCTAGATACCATAACTCTCGATACACCACAAAGCCTCGCTGTCCTGGTCACAGGTGAGGCAGCGAGATGCGCACCAATTTGTTTTCTTTTAAACTCTGACATTTCTCCTATTATGTTGTGTGGATTGCAATATTTTATGTACAGCTGTGCTTTTGCTCAGCTAATTCATCCTTCTCAATCTGCTCTTACTGATGGAATATATAATCAGTGAAGATTGGCCACCAGGTCACGCAAAAGTAGGCGTGAAACCTTCAAAACTATATTGGCCAGTGTTTCAGTTTCATTGTCCAACCCCTGTAGATCTGTATTTAAAAACGTGTATGTTCAAGTTAATGTAAGTAACTTGAAGAAAACAGAATCCAACCAAAAATGCATTTCGAACATGCTTTGTGTGAACTCTACTTAGGATTTTTTAGGCTTAGTCAGATTTATCATATGTCTCTAAATTGCCCTAATTCCTCTGGTCATCACATGCAGTGTGAGAGATTAAGAGACGAGCTTATGGCTTTGACCGAGGTCAGAAATTCTGACTGGGCTCTTAAAGAACTCCACAGAGAGGAGGAGGAGGGCAGTGGTGTGAATAGGATTGAGGTGGAATTGAAACAGAGAATGAGGATTTTGTGCAGATGGTTGTTCTTTTGCTTCTACCGACACAAATCTCCCTGTCGTCATGTGTCAGTCTCATCTTTTGTGTGATTGTGTATAGATGCTCAGCTCTGACACTAAGGTCTTTCTTTTTATCCAACCACAGATAAATCTCACAGATTTTTACAGTCCTTAAGGCTTCTAAACAGACGCGGATACTCTCCTGCTAGACATCTGTTGATATGTTTTTGTTTCACATTGCTCTAGCACTTGACATTGTGAAAGAAAAATGATGAATCTTTGTATTTTCACAAACATTTGAAGGTGAGAGACAAGAGAAATATTTTTAATCAATTCAAAACAGTAAGACTAAAAATCGTTTTGAAGCCAATGTGAAACTAAAATAAACCCTATTAGCTTTCTGAAAAGACATTCCTGATCTTATTGTGAATCAGATTTTTTCCATTAATTCAAAGAAGCAAAACAAAACTTTGCCATCAAAATGGAATAACTTGTTCTGCCTTTGAAACAACTTCCCTTTTCAGGTAAGCAGTTTTCTTGCCAAACATCCTGTTTTACTCAGAAATGCATCATATTATGGATGTGTGTACAGCTTATAATCAAAACTAAACTGTTGTAATAAAATACATATGTTTCTCTGAAAATTTTCACTTTGCTCAGCAGATATAAGTCCTTCCACACACAGACAACGCAGGATGCCTGGCTTTTCTCCATTTCTCACTCTCGGAGCACATGGAATGTGAATTGCTGTGCTGTCAAGCTGTATATTATTAAGCACCGGTGAAATGAAATGTGAAATTTCAGGTGAAATGAACAGTAATGTTTTATAAGTTAACAAACAACATTTAACTGGACACTTAGTTCCTCTGTCTATCCAACCCAATCTCACTGGAAAATGTAACTATTTTACGAGGGGGTGATTTCGTATGAATTTATACTATGTTAAAGTAAACGTAAAATATAAAAAATTTCGGGGGAAAAAAAGCATGAAGGTCCTCCCCTAAACCTAACCACCTCTAAGCAGATTGTACAAAAGCGTACAGATGAGATCCTACAAATTCATATGTTTTAGCCACCAATTCGCCAAAACTTAAAATAGTTACGTATTGCCATGAAATTTAACTACCTCATGTTTAGTCACAACCATATCTAAAAAATTTAGATATAACGAAAGCAAGCTCAGTCCCCTGGCCTCAAGAGTTGCACTAGCGACTGACGCTAGAGACTACATCCCTTTAGCGTCCTTGCGATCACGCCTGCCTTCCATGCTGGAGACGCCGGTTCGAATCCGGCTCGGAGTGAGGTTTACATTTGGTGCCGTGACCCGGATGGGAGTGAGGTTTAGGGGGGTGAGTGTAACGGCAGCAAGTCAAGAGCTGTGCGTGTAAACCTCACTCCTCTGGCCTAAAGAGGCGTGTTAGAGACTGTGGTTTTTAGCGTCCTAGTTAGCGCCCCCATCTCCAATGCTGGTTTGAGTAGGACTGGTTCCATAGAGAAGGATCTGATTATGGATACTTGTTGACTGCTCTGCTTCACTATATCAGCTCCAATTAATCAATCAAATAAATAAATAATAATAAAACAAGTTGAGTTTGGTTAAAACATTCAAGATTTAATGCAACAGGTGATATAGTTTTTGAGAAACATAAATGTGCCTAAACCTTTGACTGATAGTATTTATCCCACAAAGCTGTGTGACAAAAGTGCAAAAAGTGAAACTACTGTTCAAAAGTTTGGGGTTTTATTGTTTTTGAACGTCGTCACCTATGCTCACCAAAGGCACATTTATTTGATCTAAAATACAGTAAAACAATAATATTTTTGAAATATATTATCACAGTTTTAAAACAACTGTTTTTTGTTGTATGGCCTAATATATTATAAAATGTAATTACAAAGCTGACTATTCAGAATCATTACTCGAGTCTTCCGTCACATGATCCTTCAGAAATCATTCTAAAATGTGATTTGCTGCAAATTTTGCTGCACAGTTGTAATGCTTAATATTTTTGTGGAGACCGTGATACAATTTTTTCCCCACTTTTCTTTGAAAGTTCAAAAGAACAGCATTTATTTGAAAAAGAAAAATTTAACATCATATTTTATAAACTTCTTAAAAAAAAACTTTACTGACTGCAAACTTTTGAATACTTTCCGTTCTCTGTCTCTGTTGGAAACAGTAGATTACACATATTAGCTGAGGTCAGGTTAAAATCAATGCTCTCAAGTGCTCTCTTCATGGTTTGAAAGTACAGTGAAGTGTTGTCGCTGTGCAACTCCAACATTTGTGCTAATGGCTTGTTCAGTGAATATGAACATACATGCGACCACAGTAATCTGCTACATGTGACCATGTGAGCAAAAAGCACAACACAATCAAATTTAACCTAAAGATTAGGAGTGGCTTGTGCCAGCTTGTTTATGTTTTATTATATTAATGTTTTTTTTTTGCATTCTTAAAAGAAAATGTTTAAAAAGAGGACAAGGATCATGTATAACAAGACTTCTTGTCATGGCTGGGTGTAAATCTCCATTTCAGTCCACCAGAACAACAAGGACTCTTTGAGAATAGAGCCCTGCCACTCAGCCAGCCATGTGATTGGACGAGCTGTCACAGATACAAATGGAAGATTGGAGGAGGGGTCACTGAGGAAAATGGATGATTGTTGGGAGTTTTGATCAAGAGTGAATGATCAGAGTTCATCTCCACAGCTGCACAATGATTGGATGAGCCTTGATCCAATTGGCAGAGTGGCAAAATAAATGGAATGGAAAGATGAGTAGAAATCCTACCTGAGTGACTTGCTGTGAAAATTCTGCCATCATTTTTGAAGAAGATCCATAAATATTAAGAATGTACATTGACAGAAAAGGTATATTAAAGTTACACTGTGTAACTTTTTTTGTTTATTCTTAGCTAAAAACACTTAGTTCTTTCAAAAATATATGTGCTCATTAATGTATATTTACTTCGTTCAAGTATTCTCGTGAGTGTATAATATGCCATTGAAAATACATACGAGTAAGGGTTCTAATGTCGGTCGCCATGTTGCCCCTCCATCTTGAAAGTACATTAGCCAAAGAGGGACATACAGCTTCGCCTTTCGCATATCATTTGAAGGAACACTCATGGACGAGGTCGAACTTGAAGCCATGTTAATCTTGGACTACATTGGCCACCGTAGGAGTTAAACCGAAATCGGAATTGAGAGGAACAGAAAATAATATTCACTGGATGGTCATATACCTTTTCACCGCTAGATGGGGGTAAAAATCACACAGTGTAGCTTTAAAGAAGATCTATTGTGTTTTTTTTTTTTTTTTTACTTTTTCCACTTTCTTTAGTGTGGAATGTTGTTATTTGAGCATGAAAAAGGACTAGGCCTGGTTGAGTTGCATTTATAGTAGTGTTGAAACTTAGAGTTATGGTAAGGGGCGTGACATTTCCTAAACAAGCTCAAAGCGGTTGACCAATCACAACACACTGATCCAGCCGACCAATCAGAGCACATTTCACTTTTCAAAAGGAGGGGGCTTCATTGAGACAGGAAATCAAAAGAGTGTTACTGACAGACTGAGAAGAGAGGTGCTGCAATAATGTAAAATTAACATTCAAGCATGATTCTAGTAGAACCCCAAAACAAAATCAAGTCATTGTAGGGCATAATATGGCCTTTTTAACATAAAAAACGACACATTTCAACTTATAAAAAATAAATTTATAGAGGGAATTTATACATTTTAAATAATTTAAGGGAGAATAAGCTCTATCTACAAAGGATGGGTATTTTTCCATGAATTTTGTTGTTTACATTCACATTTGTGAATGAAAAGCATACACTAGGTCACGATGACAAACTTCAAAAACAAGCCCCCACGTGCCAGATGAATCCGGTGACCCAGTCACAAATTAACCTGATTCATATTAGCTATCAGAGAAACTCAGTTTGCTGCCATGTGGTGGGGTTGAAGGCGGGTGTTGTTGCCGGGGGAATAGTTATTTTTGCCTGTGACTCGATCTGCTCTAGAAACATGACTAATGAGATTGAGGAAAACAAACTTGGTCACAGAATGGCTTTGGTGCAGAGCTTATACTGACCTAAAAAAAGAGCTTCTAAGACCCTTCGCTTTATTTTCAGACTTTGATAGATCTGATTGACACCGGTTTTGGGTACTTTTCTACACTCTTAAGGGTTCTTCGGTAGATCTTTGGAGAAAGATAACCACATACTTTCATCAAGAACTTTACATCAGTGTATTGATCATTGGATTCTTTAAAGCACTAGTTTTCCTAAAATGTTTTTGCCATGTTGCCAAAATGTTTGCAATAGGAACATTAACTTTAACATGACCTTTTTTGACTGTAGATAAAATGTCCATGCTTCATAGGTTTAAATGCAGCTTATATATGTATGTGCTGTATTTGCTTTCACCACTTTCTTTCCTCACAATTTTAATTAAACTGTCTTGCAATTCACTTAAAAAGATTACTTGAATTCAATAATTTTTTAAAAGTACAAACATCCCAGGCAGTTTCTAAATTTAAATGAAGACATGAATGATAATTATATAAAACTGTCATTTGAAATAATTTTAGATGTATCAGAATGCCGTTGTTGCTTGATGTTTCATGTCAAATACCCAAAAAGTAAATTGACAACAGAGTAGAGAGTGTGAAAAAATACATTTTTAGACATTCAATAACCAATGGTTCTCATCATGACACATTGAGAAAGAAACAGAAGACAGGTGCATGCAAAGTAGCATAAAAAAAAAATCATCACAAAGGCAAAAAATGAAAACACAAGGATGTCAGAACGGATGAAAGATGCTCGCAGCAGGGGAGTGGAAAGCAGGAAATAGAAAACAGAGTGACAGTAAGGCAACCTGTCACTATTGAGAATCTTCAGTGCCGAGAAAAACACACGCGCACACACACACACACACACACACACACACACACACACACACACACACACACACACACACACACACACACACACACACACACACACACACACACACCAATAATGAGTGTAATGAGAGTCCCCGAACCCATAAACTGCATTAAAAAAAACAATGCCAATAAAAAAAAAAAAGCCACACAATCATTGCATGTAACATTTAATATAACAATATCATAAGGCTTTCAAATGATTTCATTACTGCATACTTGCTGTTATTAAGCAATTAAAAAGTTGACAGAGTTGAATAAGCATTAAAACACTCCTCTGTGTATACATTTACTACTACAGCGCAGTAACAATTGTACCGTTTGATTTGAGGTGCTGTAAACCTTGGTTAAATACGTCTGTGTACCACGAAACTCAAATGAAAATACATTAATTTTCACACTAACTCTTGGTTACATCTCCACAGTTAAAATGTACACCCTGTCCCAGTACACCCTGTCCCTGAGAAAATAAATTCATAA
>CM070827.1:15913914-15964786 GCA_036326025.1 Chrosomus eos
GCAGCCCTACAAACAAGCAAACAATTTTTTTAAATGACAACAGTAGTTTTTATCATAAAATCCTAATTAGAATTTCCCGTCATGCAGTCCTAGTTTTCAGTGAATAATAAATTACTTAAATTTAATCTGGTCATCATATAAAATGTATCATATGACAATTCCTAATCACTTTATGCTTCATTTTATGGATTATTCATTGTAAGCAACATTACAATTTTAAATGGAAGACATACAGGTTCAGAATGACATGAGGGTGAATTAATAATGACCATTTAAATTTTTAGATGAATTATTCCTTTAAATCCACTCAAACTATTGCTGCTCTACTACTCTCTCGTCAGCATTAAGTGCAAGCTTTGTTATTATGTGGAATTATAGCACAAAATTGATGGATTTTAAAATCTATTAGCTAAATTTGAGGATGGAATTTATTCTGCAATTATTCAATAAATCAAGACTTAATGAATGCAGCAACACCTTGTGTAACGGTTATATAATCATAGTTCATCACATAGATTACTTCTAGCCTGATTAAGCCTCTGTGACACTAAAAGCATATCTTGGGAATGAAGGACGAGATAAGCTGCTCATCAACTCAACCTGAGAAGAAGATAGTTCCCTTATTGATACACAGCATCACACCATTGGAGGATTACGCAACAGGCTTTTCCTTCCTATGGGAGGGCAACACACAGACACACAACAGGGATGATGTCACGCATGGCAACAATAGAGCTGATTATTCTGGTCATAATGTCTGCAGATGACACAAACAGTTAACCCTGCGGAGGGGCACAAACACACACTCAAGCACACAGAACAGAACAAACTGTGTTTTGAGAACAGTTCATCTACACCACCATTCAAAAGTTTGTTTTTTTAAATGTATAAATACTTCTATTCAGCAAAGATTTAAAATTGATCAAAAGCGATAATAAAGATATTTACAATGTTACAAAAGATTTGTATTAAATGCTGTTCTTTTGAACTTATTTATCAAAGAATCCTAAAACTGTATCACAGATGACAGACACAAAAGACAAAAAAGCTGTGCAATTAATTGAATTTCAATTTTGGCTCCCAACGATCACCAAAATAGTACAAACGATTCTGTTTTGGAAGAACACTCTTATTTTGTCTTGTGTTCTGGATGACACGCGCACATCCGCCCCTCCCGAAGCCATTTCAACTGATCAGACTTAAAAGGAAGTGAAAATGATCAACTTTAGTTATGATGCAATGCTGGCCGATTGTGCAAGTAACAATTGACCCTTCGCAAAGACCCGCCCTCCTTAGTTACTGTCGCTATGCCCGACAAGCTACGCCGCTCTCACACTCTCACATGTTCTCACGCAGTGAAAAATACATCGCGGAGCAGAGAGGAGACTGACAACACGCGGACAGACAGGACAGACCAGGATACTTTTGATATTAAACATATTAAACAAAGTCTCAGCTTTCAAATGTGGTCATTTTTTGAAAGAAATGTAAACAATAAATACCGTTTTGGGCTCTTTAATGTGCCGTGACAGATCGCTGTAGAGCATCAGTTAAAGCTGCTCGTGATCCGATCATCTCTTCCTTCTAGTTCATTTATAGCATCAAATAAACATGAACGAACATAAAAGTAATGTTGTTTTAACCGCGGAAAGGCGTCAGTATATTCATTTTACCAAGTTCAAATCCTCCCATGTTAATCTACTAACTCTCCTGACTGCTTGATCCGACAAAATGGCGGATGGCGAAGTATGATTGGTCAGAACACCTGTCAATCAAGCTCCACGCGAAGGGTCAATTCCGTCATTCATCCAAACCCATTTTTATTGAGAGACAGAGACAGAGAGAGAAGTCGCAGCACCGCTGAACACTCACACGGTTTGTGAAATTGCGTCTTGGAGAAAGTTTTTAAATGATTGATTTGATTTTATAATCTGTGTGGATTAATTTAGGCTACTCATACAATCTACATGCTAAAGTGAATCAATGTTTGCGGGGGAATTTCCCGCATTATAAGTGTTAGACCTGCGGGAATTATTAAATACTTATTGAAGTATTATCTGTTATATTATTTATTTTAATAGTTACTGTAAAGTACAATAAATGTTCACATTTTAATTTTTTTAAGAATTGTTGAAATAAATATATTTAATAAATGCAACACGTTCCTAGCCTAGAAATCTAGACGCACCCTAGAGGCAGCAAAAATTATTTTGCAGCAAAATGTGGTCTAGCAACTCTCCGTTGGCGTTTCGAGCTGGAAAAACCAAACTCTGGTCCGGCCAATCACATCGTGTATAGAGTTGGTGGGCGGGCTTAACATAATGACGGCAGAGTTGTGACGGTTCCGCGTGATTTCTATAGGTGATTTCCTGCTAACGTTACTTGAAAACAAAGAAGATGCTGCTGGCGCACAGCGGTCTTTCGAATCGGCTTTGGCCACGATTCTGGAGGACTTGGAGTTAAGAGAACGTCACTTAAGTCATTCTTAAAAAAGGAAGATGTGTTTGGAGTGTTGACGACCGGATACGGCAAAAGTTTAATATATCAACTAGTGGTGGAAAAACGCACGGGACTCACTCAGCCACAGCCGTTCGTTGCTCTGGTTGGTTGTAGCGTTATCCTATTGCATGCAGAGGGATATTGAAAGACAACCGTTTATCCCGCCCCTCGGATTGAGGCATGCCAATTGTGAGTTCCCAGACCTAACATCTTGATTCCCAAAGTCATGTGAAATAATCGCGTTACATAATCGTGATTTCAATACTGACCAAAATAATCGCGATTATGATTTTTTCCATAATCGAGCAGCCCTAAAAGAAAATATTAAGCTGTTTTCAGCAATGATAATAAGAAATGTTTCTTTAGCAGCAAATCATATTTGAATCATTTCTGAAGGATCATGTTACACTGAAGACTGGAGTAATGATGCTGAAAATTCAGCTTTGACATTTTAAAATTTATGTTAAAATAAAACATTTTAACATAAATTTGTATCATTTGTTTCCAAAACTGCAAAAATAATGACTTCATACTAGGTTTTCAAACACTTATTTCTTCAACAAACATAAGTGCCTTTAATCGACTATTGTAATCAACAGTAAGTTCACATGATGAAATGAGAAAAGAGGATGTTTAACTGCATTAATCAATCATAGTCTTGAAATTCAGTAGATGCATAAAATAACGAAACAGTTCTGGTAAAATAAGAAAATGTTCTTCTCCAATGTATCTAATGAAAGTCACAATGACCTGCCAATGGAAAAGCATAATTTCCCCCATAATTTGCAGTTAGACTGGATTGATTAATTGCCCACAGGCAGCTCTGTTAACGGTTACAACAGGAAGAGTGAAGAATTGGTGAACAGATCAACAACGACCAACATTATAATGCTTATATTCATAGTTATACCTAATTAATGTCTCTAACGCACATATTGAGGTCTTGGAGTCTTTAGTAACAAGCTGATGAATTGAATCGGGTATGTTTGGTTAGGAAGACATATGGTTCCTTCAGGGCCAGGGTTGGGAACCACTGCTCTATAATATTTAAAGGAATAACTAGGTCATTATTATTATAATGATATTACCATGGCAATTATTACCATAATTAAAATGATTCATATGAATGTGCAATTGATTTTAATGTGTATTCGAAGTAGTGATTACAAGTTACATATTTGTCAGGCTGTAAAGATGTGACCCCTTCTGTTATTTACCAAAATATTTATGTGTACAGCACTGTAAATTAATTTCATTGCATTTCATTTATGCCACATTTGTCTTCTTTAAATTGTTTTACAGTATGATATAAGAATAATTATATAAGAAATTTAAATCTAATTGGCCACCCTGGTTTCTATGCAGTCACTATGAAATTAAAATGGACAAATTCTTGTTTTTTTATTATAAATTATAAATGAATTAAGTGCCCTGGTAATCTTTAATCATAATAACTTCCCCTCCCTCTTGCATCGTCATCTTTTCCCTTCTCTGATGATGTGTTTACTGGCGCTAGGTCGGAACAACCTGCCAATTACAGCAATGATCCAATCAATTCCTGATGGACAAAATCAAGTCTTACATTTTTTTCTTGTTCGAGAAGGCGTTTCACTCGGATATACCATACATCACAATAGGGAAGAAAAGACTAATCGCACCTGCAAGTATCGAACCCTGCTATTGAAAAACGATCAGTCAACAAATTTATATTTATAACAAGGGCTTGACATTAACATGACATCCAAATCCAGGTGCATTTCAGCAGTGGTGTGTAAAGCAGCCAAAAAAATATAGATTCTTCTATACATATCGATACTGAAATATCTGAAACACTCCAGCTGCACTTTCTCGCTCTCTCATCTCTCTGCCAGCGAATTGTCACACCCGCCTCCTCTCACTCACTCGTTTCATTTGCTCCGCCTCCCAAAGTGTGCGCACATAAAGCCAAGTATATTGGCTATATAAAACAGTATAATGGGTCTGTGTGTCAGGTCTTAAAGTGACAGCAGCCTAATATACCAGCTGCCACATTAGGAGATAATATTAAAAATATCTATATGACAGTTTCCCCCCCATGGAATCTATGTCGTAACTTTGGAAAACCACTAGCCACAGTGACTGGTGAGCAAAAAAAGTGAATGTCAAGCCCTGTTCATAATAACATTCCTCTATACCTGAGACTATACCGCTGATGAAAGCACCCATCATCATCTGATCATACTAATACTTAAATTTCTGGTCTCCATTTCTGTAACCCTACTATACTGCTTGTTAAAGTTGATCATTAGGTGAAAGAAAATTCACAACTGGTAATGTTTGGAGGGTGGTTAAGACGACAAACAATCTCTGCTAACCCCTTTGGCTCCAGAAGCTCTCAGTCTCTCACGCCAGAGCTACAAAAAGCTCCTAAGATCTAACCCAACACTGCCTTTGGCCAAGTCGTCACCAACACACGCACACGTGCACACACAGCTGTCTCAGCAGATGGCCAAAAAGGGCTAAACTACCAAACACACACACAACATCCACACTGGCGCTGCATTTCCACAAACAAACACACATGGCACAGTCATAATGTTGTCTGCTTAAATCTTAAGTCAGGTGAGGGTGCATGACCAAGAGGAAAGGTCACAGAGTTTAAAGAGGCATCATAACAGAAATGAATCACTGTTTGAATTGAGATGCAGACAAGAGCTCTCAACATGCATGCAAAGCAGAATGAGGAATGTAAATTCATAAAATTTTTACGAACTATATCTCAATTCATGTAAAAGGTTTCATCAGATTGAAAAAAATTTGAAGTATGCTGTTATGTCCCTCAATAACATAACAAGCACACATTTTGAGCAAAACATTTCATAAAAAGATTTTTTTTTTAAATGACACATGAAAGAAATTATATAAAAGTCATTGAGACTTTGTGGCTGTTAAACTTTAGTGGACGATGTTCATAGTTAATGTGATTCTCTATCACAAGACACTTGTGTGAACTTGACGTTACACATCCACTACAAAATCACCCTCCTGAGACCAGCAAGTTAAAAGTTTTGGTTAAATCCTTTTTGAAACTTTTCTAAAGTTCATACATATTTTGTGTACTGATTTGCCTATATTACTCCTACAGGTCATAGCAAATTTGTCTGTTCTCTTACAATTGAGTTGAAGATGAAAAGATGAAAGCTAATGAGGAGCATGTTCATCTAATCCTGTCAATCACAAAGCTTTTATTGTCACTTTTGTGACAAATCATCTGTGATTTCTCCAACACCTACATCTATATTCAGATCCATTAATATTTGAATATGAAATTATATAATCGTTATTAAGTAGTCTGGGGGAAGATGTGGAGCGTACTCTTCATCAAGCAAATGATGTCTACCTTCATCTCACTCAATGATTACATGAATAAGTGAACTAGCAACTAGAATGTTAAATGTGAGATGTCTAACGGATTCATTGTTACGGAAATTATGTTTTAAAGCGCATGCATTAATATTAATCAATAGATATTTATAGATATTTATTAATAATATTAATCATGTTTATTTGTTAGTTTCACAAAGTTTTTAAATGTACAACAGAATTAAGTACCGAAATCCCCTGCCATATTTTACATAATATAAACGTTGGTCTGAAATGCATTGAAATAATAAAGCCATTATAAAATTTTACTTTAGTGTTTTTCTGTAAAATTACAAACATATTTACAGTAAAAACCAACTGTATAGTGAAAAACAAGTAGTATGTAATAAAATATGTAAAAATAGTGTGTTTAGTGAATGTTTATTGCATTATTTTAGTGGAGGAATGTTGTTTCCTACTTGGCAAAATTATGGTTACTTTCGGTTTACGGCTGGCGAAGGTTATTTTACATCTGCTGTAACTGAAACCTTACATATGCTTTAAATGAAGTCCATATTTTTTGTGCTTAACATTGTCCTTTATGAAAATGGAAAAATCCAACATATTTTATAAAGCAATGAAAGTCGTACTGGATGCTGCATCTCTGTTGTGGTCTTGGCGATCGGGGAAAGAGTGAAACGCACGTGTGTGTGCATGGTCATCTGTTCTCCCACCCACCCCCACGCACACATGCTCACACACTATTTGCCTTCCTCCACACTTCCACAGGGCCCTCTGAGTGACGTCCCCTTTTGATGATGTCGTAAATGGGGCATGACCCCATGCATTGACTCGCAGATGGCAGCACAATGGGTTTAAAGCAGACGTGCAGGAGCAGTGATTACAGACACCCAGTGACTTACACACCTGCCACACACACACACACACACACACACACACACACACACACACACACACACACACACACACACACACACACACACACACACACACACACACACACACACACACACACACACACACACACACACACACACACACACATACACACACACACACACACTGTTTGTTTTTGTGATTTATGAGGACATTCCATAGGTGTAATGGTTTTTATATTGGACAAACTATATATTCTATCCCCCTACACTCCCTGTCCCTAAACCTACCCCTTACAGGAGACATGCTGGATTTTAACATTTAAAAAAAAACATTGTTTTTTATGTTTTTTAAGCTGTTTGAAATATGAGGACGCATGCAATGTCCTCATATTTCACGTGTAAGTTGTAATACCAGTGTAATACCCATGTCATTATACACATTTGTGTCCTCATATATCACAAAAACAAGCACACACACACACACACACACACACACACACACACACACACACACATACACACACACGAATATGTGATTTACGGAGACTCTCCATAGGCGTAATGCTCTGTATTCTATTCCCTACACTAACTCTACCCTACTCCTTAACACATATCAAAAAACTCTCATTTTTTGAATTTCAATAAACACCATTTTTAGCATGTTGTTCTTAAACCATTTGGTTCACGAGGACACAGGAAGTGTCCTCATAAACCATGTTTACGTTTGTTCAGCACCAGCTGTGTAGCAAATCTCGTCCAATAAATTCCAGTTAAATAATTCACTCTGGGAGTTGTCATAATTGAAATATTTTCAGGAATTTTTTGATGCGTAGAATAGGATTTATTTAAAATAGAAATCTTTATAGTATTTATTTTATTCATTTAATGCGTCCTTGCTTAATAAATGATCAATCTTACTGACCCAAATCTTTTTGATGATATTATACCTCATTGTAACATGCATTGTAAAATGTTCATCATAGAAGTTGTATATTCGAGATGTATATTCACTGTCTGTGAATTGCATTGCTAACTTAGTTTAAAATAAATTAAGAGATTTGGACAAAAGTTTTGATGTGAAGGCATGTGATTTGGCCTTGTTTAAACCCTGAACACTGAGAATAACCAATAGTAATAGTGATGCTCACAGAAAGACTAGCACATCACTTGCAAAATGTGCAAGGTGGAGATTACTGGCATGGACTCTTACCTTGTAAAGTGATCTGTAAGGGCGCCCACAAACTCCCCTACGCGGTCTTGATTTGGGTTCAGTTGACCCCTCTGCAAATGCACTAGAAAGTCATCCTGAGAGGCAGTGTGTAGCGCCACCATCTGGTCACTGCCACTTGTTACGCTTACACCAACCACCTGTGGGTTTGAAGAGAGTGTAAAACAGCAATACAAACACATGAAAACATGTTAACACGTTGCATAGCATGCGTTGGTGCACAATGAAGTCAAAGCATTTGTGTCCAATAAATCCATCTTTCCTGAGTCCAACAGATCCATTTGTCCACCAACTAATGGCATTCAGTCAACCTTTGCCTTTGCAAACCCACAGTAAAAAGCTCATTCAAAACAAAATCTCTTCCTGTGCTTCAGCACATGATTGACTCAGTAACCTTGAGAATGAGTAATGTGCTGGAAATAATCCTGAATGAATGACTTGATTGTTTCAATTACTCAAAAAGTGTGACCAATTGAAGTTGTGCGTCAGAAAACTGTGTGTGCGCCTGGCTCGTACGCATGACTCTGAGAATAGAAACAGTCCTGGGGATGCTGTTTGAATGTTCGTGAGCATGAATGGCCATGTGCATTTATGTTCATGCCCTGAATCTAACAGATATACATTTTAAAATGTGCAGTTTCTTCTGGGAAAAATATAGGTGACTGTACTGCACACATTTTCATCCAATCAAATGCTCCCTACAAAAGAGGAAGTCTTTCGCAATATACCACCAGCAGCTAATATGTTTTTTTCTTTCATTTTAGTATTATTTATATAATACTGTAGTATTTATGAATATTTTTAAAAAGCTTTCATTTTTATATTTCCTCTTTTCATTTTATTTTTCATAAATGTTGCTTTTATAATTTTTATTACTTTATTTTGTGTGCATTGGGTTCATTAAATGCTAGTGTGTGTTTCTAAGTGTGTATGAACGTGAGCGGTTATGAACAGCAGTAGGTGCGTCACCGCTGTGCCTGAAAGGAAGAGAGTGATCAGGCAGCGTTAAGCCTCTTTACTGCCACTCGGATGAACGCACAGTAGCACACACAAACATGTGCACACACACACAAACATGTGCACACACACACAAACACACACACACACACACACACACACACACACACACACACACACACACACACACACACACACACACACACACACACACACACACACACACACACACACACACACACACACACACACACACACAGGTTAAATCACTTTGTGCCCTGTGGTACATGCAGCGGACCTTGCTGTCTGAGATATTGAGAAATGAGGGTGGGCCAGGAAAACTGCACTGTGTTTAAGTCAAACAGACACATGCACTGCCTCACGCACGCACACACCCACAGAATATAACAGATTGCCGTGATAAATGATAAAATAGGTATGAAAAATTATATAATTAATAGATATTGGGTGCTGATTGGGCAATATGGTATTCAAGCTGTACAGACAAAAAAAAATTGATATTTGAAAATGACTGAATATTTGGACAAATTCACAAAAAAAACACCATAAGATGTGTAAAGGCCTATTCACACCAAAGATGAAAACTCTAACGATAACTTTGACTATATCGTTTCATTCTTATGAGAATTCTTATTCTATGAGAATAGAGGAGTTCATACCAAAACTATAACAATAATGACACAGAGAAACGATATCGCTGGAATCACCTTCAGAATGTTTTTTTTTTTCAGCTGATGAACGATACAAATTTTGACAGTCAATCAGAATCCACCCAAATTGAAGTCAACTCAAGCATTTAAAGTGACAGATGACAGGCTTAAAATAAACAGAGTGTTATTGTTCATTGGTGTAGATGCTTATATAGTTATCATTATAGTTATTACTGTAAGTGTGAACAGGCCTGTAAGGTTGCCCTGTCTGTGTCTGCTGCTCTAGAATATCAACTGACACAATCAGCCCCTGTGCCGTGTCGAGTCCTTGTGCGTCAGTCTATGGTGAAATGAGATTAAAACCACAATGTACTGGGCTGTCACAAAACAATATCCTTGTCTGGGACTGCATGAACCCATCCAGTGTGGGCTGGCCTGACCGGAGAGGCTTGGAAAAGTTCATAATATGCACTTGGATGGTGACCCATTATGTGAAGGGCTGCCGGCAAGGCTGTGAGACTATAATATAGTAAATCTCATAAAGCCTGTCAGGACATGTCCATTATATTGCAGTTCAAAATCAAAAGAAGGAAATATATTTTGTTTAACAAAACTGAAGCTAATCTTTAGACCGCAAAGATTTCTTGTGGATCGTGACATTATTTTCATGACAATTTAGCACACTCTCTTCCATAGTCTCATTATTTAAATTGTATTTAAATTTAATTAATTATTAAAGCATTTATACATCGTGGTAGCAGTGTTTGTAATTTTTTTTTTTTTTTTACAGTTTTACAGGTGACAGCTTTTTTTTACTAGGGATAATCGAACGAATACGATTAGATTATCAGGTTGAATATGTACTAACATGTGGTTGCATCAACTCTTAATTATTTGGGTAATATAATAGTAGACCTAAGAAGACTTTATAAATAAAAATACACCAGTGTATTTCCCGTCTACTCCCGTTCCAATCTTAATGCTCCTTAAAGGTCCCATTTTTGGAGTTTTATTTCAGGTTTTGATGTCCAGGTTTTGAAGAATATATATTTGCGGATTTAAGTACCAAAATCAATACCAATATATTTTACAGCTCCTTTCTCAGGGAGCTCTGCTAAGAACAGGTCGATTTTGGCCTGTCTAATTAATATTCATGAGCTTCTCTCTGATTGCCCTGTTGTTTTCTGAGTGACGCACGGCCAGGCCAACCACAGGTAACTAGGATCTTGTGACGCTCACAAGTAAGGTAAATAAATCACTAATGATGGACATTGCTGAGGGAAATGTTATCCGGCCTTATATGTTTGAGCTGGACTCAGACCCCGAATCGACGAAAGGAGACAACCCATCACCTCCTCAAATGTGCTTAAATAAGGATGTTTCAGAATGGTAATTAATGTATTTTTTAAAAGTTATAGTAAAAGTATTATAATTACATCAATGCTGCACGCAGATTTAACATTAACGCTAATTTAAACTATTTGTAAACAAATTCAGAAATCTTTTTTTTGGGCCAAAATCGATGTAAATGTCCAAATTATGTACACTAATAGCTAGTTATACACTGAGTTTGAAACACTTAACTGCTTTATAATATACAGGTGCTGGTCATATAATTAGAATATCATCAAAAAGTTGATTAATTTCAAGAACTAATATATATATAAACTAATATATTATATAGACTCATTACATGCAAAGTGAGATATTTCAAGCCTTTATTTGTTATAATTTTGATGATTATGGCTTACAGCTTATGAAACCCACAAAATCAAAATCCCAGAAAATTAGAATATTACATGAAATCACACAGTATTTACACAGGAATACCATGGTCATTGAACCATGGTTTTGGTTCTTTTGGCAGTGTGGGCAGGTACAAATCCTGCTGGAAAATGAAGGAAGCATCTCCAGAAAGCTTGTCTGCTGAAGGAAGCATGAAGTGCTCTGAAAATGTCCTGGTAGACGGCTGCGTTGAGTGGACAGCACTGTGGACCAACTTCAGCCGATGACATGGCTCCCCAAACCAACACAGACTGTGGAAACTTTACACTGGACTTCAAGCATCTTGGATTGTGTGGCTCTCCATTCTTGCTCCAGACTCTGGGACATTGGTTTCCAAATGAGAAGCAAAATTTGCTCTCATCAGAAAAGAGGACATTGGTCAACTGTGCTTTATTAAATCCAGAGTCAACGCAGCCGTCTACCAGGACATTTTCAGAGCACTTCATGCTTCCTTCATTTTACAGCAGGATTTGCACCTGCCCACACTGCCGAAAAAAAAAAAAACCCTGGTATTCCTGTGTAATTACTGTGTGATTTCATGTAATATTCAAATTTTCTGGGATTTTGAGGGTTTCATAAGCTGTAAGCCATAATCATCAAAATTATAACAAATAAAGGCTTGAAATATCTCACTTTGCATGTAATGAGTCTATATAATATGTTATTTTCACCTGTTAAGTTGAATTCTTGAAATAAATCAACTTTTTGATGATATTATAATTATATGACCAGCACCTATAGCATTAGCAGCCACCGAATAGAGTAGCCTAAGCTACGCAACTGATACAGTAAATTGACATGCTACAATTATTTTACAATTTTTTTTTTTTTACTTATGCCATGTCCTTCCCACAGCAAAACAAAAAACACAGAGACTGAGTAAACTCAATCTCACTGTCTTTTACTCGATAAAAACAGTGTCGGTGTCAACTTTTTGTGTACATAAACGGCTATTTTGACTTAATATTTTTTTTCTGGTGTTATTCTGGTATCTTTTGGATATTCAAATCTGTAAATATCACAATAACAGTTGTGACATGAAAATTGTGTGTTAAAGAGTATGTGTGCATAATTGGCATGATTCAGTATTAAACTGCAGTTTGTTCTGCAGCTCTTGCTAGACTGCCCAATAGGGGTGGAACGGTACATGTATTCGTATCGAACCGAAACGGTACGGGCGTCACGGTTCGGTGCACGAATTTGCACGTAGAATACACGGTACAAAAACGCGCGCGAGAGAGAGAGAGAGGAGAGAGAGAGAGAGAGAGAGAGAGAGAGAGAGAGAGAGAGAGAGAGAGAGGAGAGGAGAGAGAGAGAGAGAGAGAGAGAGAGAGAGAGAGAGAGCTAGGCGCGATGAACAGTCAGTGTGTGTGTGTGTGTGTGTGTGTGTGTGTGTGTTTTGCGCGCGTGCGAGAGAGAGAGAGAGAGAGAGAGAGAGAGAGAGAGAGAGAGAGAGAGAGAGAGAGAGAGAGAGAGAGAGAGAGGCGCGATGAACATTGTGTGTGTGTGTGTGTGTGTGTGTGTGTGTGTGTGTGTGTGTGTGTGTGTGTGTGTGTGTTTGCGCGCGTGCGAGAGAGATCTCTCGTGCGCGATCCAACAGTGGAAACATACTCCGTCATTTTTTCATACAGGACATCATTAAAACTGCAAAGTGTTTACTGTTTACTTTTGTGTACACTTGCAATAAAACACAACATTGTGCTTTTGTCACACTCTAAACTCGTGTCAAACTGTAACCTACAAATGTTAACAAAAGTTTTTAAAGGTAGTATTATTTTATACGGAAATCAATTATTTACAATTCAGATGAGAATAAAGTTAGGGTTAACTAAAAATGAAGGAAAACAAATATATTGATCTGAAAGAGCAAATTAATTTTAAATTCATTCAGGTACAATTACCAAACATATCTCAAGGTCTTTTCATCTTTTTAATAATTTAATAAATAAACTAATTATATAAAACTCCTGTCAGTGCACTACAAATAAACTGGTTCTATGCCTTTATTAATAAAACTTATTTAAAAAATACAAGGCTTAAGACATTTATAAAAATGCCTTCTGCATTTTTGTTTTGCTTTTCACTCCATTGTACCGAAATCGTACCGAACCGTGACGTCTGAACCGAGGTATGAACCGAACCGTGACTTATGTGTACCGTTCCACCCCTACTGCCCAATCACTTCTCTCTATCTCTCTGAGACGTCTAGCCCAGCTTCCGCTAGAGACGTGTAAAAGATACAGATATGGATACAATAGCAGGTTTAATGTGTGTCTGTGAGTCTATGCTAAGGGGAGCTTAGACTGCAGTGCTGCAGTGTGTGACCAAATCTCTCTCTCACTGTATTGCATCTGAGAACGTAGACAGAATGTAGGTCAGACACCTCACACACAGACTGTTCTGGTCCCTGAATTCACTCAGCCAGAAGTTTGCGAATGACCCTGTTAAGCCTTTTGACATCATGTCCGGTCATATGAAGTATTAGTGCTGTCATCTAATAAAAGAGACCAGTTGGTAGTTGTAAACAAAAATCCAAAGAGAAAACGTGACTGCAGCAGACAGATGCATTGACCCACATTGCACGGTTGCATAGAAAAAATAAAAAACCCAGACAATTACAGATACCAAGACGTGTCTGCTTTCTTTTGAGAGCTTCGTTTAAGTCTTTTCTGTTACTTTACGCATTTCTGCATGAACCATGTGTGTGAAATACTTACTGAATCAAGAGATATTCGTTTTTGCACTTTAAAGTGTTTTTTGGGCTCCAGTCTGTAAATATGCTTGTCAGTGATGAGTAGAGCTCTGTCCTTTGTGTTGTTGAACCAGTTGAGCTGAAGAAAAGAGACATCAGGAGAGAGAGAAAAAGCAGAAATGGGGTAAACTAGCTGCCTCTTTCTGAGCTTGACAACAATAATAACTTACAATATTCGGGGCTTAATGAAATTCATGAAATTCAACCTTTGCATTAGCACTGCTGATAGGTTTATCTACTGCTCTACTATTGTACTGCATGTTCCTGCCTTTAAAAATAGCCTGTGTAATTGGGTTGGTGGTGTGGTTGAGTCTCGCTGGGAAGGAAAGATAAACTGGACCAATGGCAGCAACATCCATAGATGCAGTGGTATGATAGAGTGTGTATTTTACAGTCTTTGCTTGAAGGCATTAAAACATTGAGAACTCCACAGTGCCATGTTGTTCTACGGTCAAAGCAGCTCAGGTGTGAGAAAATGAGAAAGTGAATGAGACTTGGTGAAAGACAGAGATATTTTTGCCATGTTTACCCTATATAATACGGTAAACTTGTTTAATAACGGTTACTTTTTTGTTACTTATTTGTATTATTGTTTTTCTTGTTGATATTACTTATTTACTCCACTCACACTTATATTTTACTTTTCGTTTTTTACTCCTTTGCAACCATTGTTATTTTATTTGCAAGTGTTACTTTTTTTTGTTAATTCCATTGACACTGCTGTTATTTTAATTGATTTGCTAAAATATCTTGTTTACCCCACTTATTTGATAATATTGGCCTGTTGTAATTTTACTTTATGTATTATTATAATTATTATGACATTGTTATATGTGGGCCTATTATATTATTACAATATTATAATTATTTTAATATTGCTTACTCCATTCACACTATTTTTATTTTATTTTATTTGCTAATATTGCTTGTTCACTCCATTCCCACTATTGTTATTTTTATTATTTAATTTAGCTTGTTTACTCCTTTAGCACTATTGTTATTTTACATTATTTCTCAATTTAGCTGTTTTCTCTGTTCACACTTAAGTTGTTTTATTGTATTTGTTAATATTGTTTGTTCACTCTGTTAACACTATAGTTATTTTTTATTAGTTAATAAAATATATAATAGTTATTAATTAATATTAGTAAGCTTTTTTACTTTTTGTGCACTGTAGTTTTTACGCACTTTAACGCACTATTCTCTGCAAATGCTTTGGCAATACAAATGCACAGTTTCTGTCATTTAATAACAGTGAAACAGAATTTTAAAAAGCCTACCATCCTGACAGAGCATGAAAAGAGGACCTGGGCGTATTGATCTTTGTTCTTCAGCTCTTTAGTGATGCGCACAAAGTTGGTGCTTGTCAAAGGAGAGTCCTTTACCTGCAATGGAGAGACACGTTGGATTTATGACAACATTCTGAGAAGCTTAGTCACACAAGCAACACAAACAACATGCACACGTATGCTTCCATGGTTTCCTTGATGACAATTCAAATCAATCCATGATGGGATTTAAAAACAGTCATCATCGTCACCAGCCCACTCGACTAATGCGTCAAACAGATATGACACCTTATCTGCAACAACAGATTCTCAACTGCTTCATGAATAAGCTTGACTCATTTAGATGATCTGAAAACTTCAAAGGTCTTTGAAAGCTCATCTGTCATAGCGAGCGAGCATTCATCATGCATCTTTTGAGCTTTAAAAATGTGTCATGAAATACAGAAATCACAATGAATCTCTTGCTGCAGAGGATTTTTTTTTTTTACATAATCCTTGTTAAAAAAAAAATGGTAACACTTTATAATAAGGTCTCATTTGTTAACATTATTTAATTAATAAATAAACAAGAACTAACAATATATTTGGTCACACTTAGATTAGGTCCAATTCTCACTATATGACCTTTCCCTAAATAAACTCCTAATTACTGCTTATTAATAGTTATTAAAGTAGTTAAGTTTAGGAATTGGGTAGGATTGGGATGTAGAATACGGCTATGCAGAATAAGGCATTGCTATGTGCTTTAAAAGTACTAATAAACAGCCAATATCCAAGTAATATCCTAATAAGTGACTATTTAATAGTGAGAATTGGACCCTAAAATAGTGTTACCTATATTTTTAAAGCATTCATTAACCTTTTTTAATGTTAGTTAATAAAAATGATCATGTTCATTTTAGTTCAGTGAATTACCTGAAGTTAACAATCGTATTAATAAATGCTGAGATTAACATTAACTAGGATTTATAACTGCTGTAGAAGAATAGTTCATTGTTAGTTCATGTTAACTAATGTAAAGTGCATAATTCAGTGATCTTTAGAGCTTATAAAGGGAGGGCTCTTCTCTTGCTTTCTGTTTATTGTCCATTCACAATATGAACACAATCTGCTGATAAGTACACTACAAAATTTCTGAATTGACGACTGTATTTAAATCCGCGATCAAATCAGAAACTGTGAAGGTTGACAGTAATAACCAACAATAACCTCATAGCCACAATTGCAAATCTTGGCCATGATTTGACTAAAGCAAAGCGTGTAGATGCAAGCAGTAGATGAGATCGGCTGACCAGCTGTTTTTGTGTCACCAACAGTCATATGCATGGTGTCAACTGTTTGTTTACACACAACAAAAAAAGACTGGTTTGAACAAAATGATGACTGAACCAGAAAGTGGTGCTTAATGATGATGGGCTTAATGTTTTATGTCCCCTACAGCCTTACTGTCAAGATGCTTATGCAGGCTTTAAATAAGCCACAAAAGAAGAATGTATTCCCTGGTAAACTGTGGTCACATCGTAAATTGGTTGGCAAATCTTGGCCATGATTTAACTAAATTAAAATGAGGTGCTAATTAACTTTTTTTTTTGCATGCCTTGTGTGAGGCTCTGTAAAATACAACAATAATGAACAAAAAATTGTTTGCTTTCTCACAGAAAAAAAGTTTATGTGAATGTAAAAAGTAACTATTTCAGCAAAAATAAATTGACAAATTACATGAATTTACAAGTTTCGGTCAATGGGAGCAGACATAATTTCTTCATATAGATGAACATGAATTCGATTTTTGCAAATAACAACATCTCACAGAAAGCTATACATATTCATTTGTGGGTGAACCATTATTTTAAGATTGTCAAAGATTCCTGGAGTCAAGTGATTTACCACTGGGCTTAAGGCTTAATTAAACTGAAAACTAATCAATGTAAAAGTCTAATGTAAAAGTGAAGGTTCTAAATGAGTAACCTAATGAAAAACTCACATTGGCCAAGTAGTCTCTCTCCCAGGCACGGCTGTATCCCCAGTCCACTCTCTCCCCGCTCAGGGCTGACAGAGCTGCTACTTTAGCCCTCACCTCTGCCATGTCAGATGGGGGAATGTTTTTGATCAGCTGCCTAGCCCACCATCTAAGAGAGAGTCAGTGAAAGCATGAGAGGAAGGCCGAACAATAAAGAAAAAGACATGAAGATGGAAGCCATGGTAATACCGGTGGTAGAGGTGTTGTGTGATTCTGTGGAACTGCACCAGGGCCGCAGGTGGTGTCGGCCACTCGACAGTCTTCCCATAGTCGAGCATGTTTCGAACATTGGCGAAACGTCTCTCCACTTCCCAGAAGTGAGCCTTCACCTTATAGCATTTATAATATGCCATTATGGTATAGATCGCCCTAATTTTCCTACAGCGCATACGTGCTAATGCACCTCTCCATACCTGCAAAAAAACACAAATACAGGTTGAATGTGAGCTGAAACCCTTTGAAGACACCAAACACTGTAAACTGCGATGTGACTACACTGGTGAAACATGACTAAAACCAAAACCTAAAGGCATCTAGGGCACGATCTTTAAAGTAATGATATAACAGATTTGATATTATAAATAAATACTTTTGTGTACTTTTTTGATCAATATAGAGGGCACCTATTATCCAAAATTCTAAAAAAAAATGCGTTGCCAGTGTATACACAACTTTATAATGGTCAAAATCCACGCACTCTTCCTCTTTTAATCCCCATAAATCATAAGCAGTGTCTCAGAACAAGCCGTTTGCAGATGCAGTTTTTGTAACATCACAAATGCTTAGGCCCCGTCCACGACTGCTGAGGGACCCTGTCCTATTAACATAGACCCCGCCATGAGTATTTTCTCGCCAGAGCATTTAACAGGCAAGTAAGAAAAGTATTCTTATTAAATTTAATTAAATTTTCTGTTTTTCTTTTGTTGGTTGATTCATAGCATATATAGCAGTAGGTACTGTAAATTACGCTGCTTTCACTTTAATACACAGATCTAATATACACATGCGATTTCTTTACTTGCTGTTTATGTTCACACATAACCGACTGCGTTTGAGAAATTTGTATGTTTTGGCTTTTTCTGCACATACTTCGAATGTGTGCGCTCAGAAAACCATATATCAGAAGTTTAGACTGATATGGCTTTAAAACGCATGCAGATAAAAAAAATCATGATGACGAAGAACTGCAATTTCGCGTGATAAAGAGGACAATCAAAACCAATTTGTGTTAGCTTTTGGCAGAGTATCCGAGACACAAGCTATAAAGTCTTTGCCCTCTTCTGAAAAGCGTGGTGGTGAGCAGCTCATCTGCATTTAAAGAAACATGCACAAAAAATACAATGCTTTTCCTTCCACTCAAAAATGGGCATTTACAACATGGTATAATACATAATCTGTGGGGTATTTTGAGCTGAAACTTCCCAGACACATTCTGAGGACACTTATATTTACATCTTGTAAAAAGGTGCATAATAGCTCATCTTTAATGCATCCTTGCGGAATGAAAGTAATAATTTCTTTAAAAAAACAAAACAATTTGCAGACATGAATAAGGCAATGCCAAAATACAGCTCAGAGAAAATTTCCATGCAAGGTGGCAGATGGTGTTGAGGAGGGAATTACTTATAATATAATTTACATACTTGTGTATATATAAATATAAAATATGCCAATTTTGGATAGAATATTTGTTTAGCATTCGGAAGAAAAAAAACAAAGGGGGAAAAAAGAATGAGAAAGTATTTCAGTGTGACAAATATAACAGTAATTATAATAGATGGAGTGAAGTTTACTAGAAGAGAGAGAAAAAAAGATTAATTCATTCCTTCATTCAGGTAATGTCCTCACACTACATTGGTACTTGAATGAATGAGTGAGTACACAAGTGAATGATGAAATGATTTAGTGAGCGAGCGAGTGACAGAGGGTCAGGTGGAACAGAAACATGACAGTGTTGGGTCGTCTTATCTGCTGTGGTGTGCAGTTTCCCTGCTGAGTTTTGACTCTAGTTTAAGTCAGGCAGCATTAAGTGGGACAAAAGTTAAATCAGGGCAACTCGCACTGCAGATAAATAATTGAATCTAACTAGAATAATCCACCAATCACAAACATTATCACAATTACTGTTTTCAGACAGCCTACACACTGAATGAATGAGTGGGAAAAACTAGAAATCATGAGCAGACATCCATTTCCTCATGTATGAGCCCAGTCTAATCATTCAAAGCAGATTTAAAACAATAGAAACATCACACACATATATAATACAGGCTAAAAAATGTTTAGATAAACATTGCTTTACATATATACAGATATATTTTTATTTACATCTGCTTTGAAAAATGAGAATAGATAAATAATAAAACATGTAGATGAGAATGCAAATATAGATTTATGTTCTGCGAGTTCAAAACAGGTTACAAAGACTGACTGAAGTGGAGTTGCAGAGGGATCTACCGTCTAGGTGTTATGATCCCACTTGTGCTTTCTTGTCATCTCTGAACAAGTCAAAAATAATTAAGTGAGAGCACTCGCTACAGAGAGCAAGAAAACAAAGAAATGAAAGAGGAGAAGGAAGAGAAAGATAGGAAGTAGAAGAGGTACAGTCTCAGGAACAACAATAAACAATGCTGATAGACAAAGACCTAAAGTGTCCTAGTAAATTGACATATGTGCTTAAGTTAAATCTAGTTTATTTATAACTAAATATAAAATCATGGCCAAGATTTGGCAACAAATTACGGTGTGACCACAGTTTACCGAAAACAAGAGAACTAAATAAGTCCAGGGAATACATTCTTCTTTTGTGGGCTTTTTTAAATAATTTTCTTATTAAAACCCTGCATGAGCATCATGACATTAATTAAGTGAAAAGAGAGTGTCTGTCACCTTCTGTAAGAACAGCACTAAAATGGGGATGAGCGCGGCTCTCTCTTGCTCCAGCGTGAAGAGCGTGCGAGGCGTTCTCACGAATAGCTTGGTGTGGCCATATGCTACATCATCCTCAAAGCCGTGTTGGTTCACAATGGCCTCCACGGCCTCCTGATCAGTGCTCATCAGGTGATTGGGCCACGTGTATTCACAGGTCATCTTGTACCTAAGCATAAAGATGGCAGTCATAATTTACTAAGAAAGAATAGCTGATTTCATTTATTTGCACTTTAAGCATTTTGGACTGTAGGTGCCTAGAGCATAAGATGCTTGAATCTTCTGCTGAAATTACACATGCTATGTGGCACCACTGTTTAGTGAATCTTTATAAACTACTCATTTAATTAATTTCACCAACTAGCACTAAATTAGCATTTAAAAATACATCTAAACCCGTGGTTCTCAACCAGGTGCCAGGACTCACTAGGGGCATCAGACCTCGAAAATGAATGGAAGTTAATAAAATAATAAGGATTCATGGAATTCCTAAGATGAATATACATTTTTCTAGATACATCAAGCTTTAAAATATTTTATCAATTAGAAATTAGTGATATTCTAATATCACACAACACAATGTTTGTTATTTTTTTAAATTTCTATAAAGTTTTTTCTACATTTTTAGTTCTGTTTTAGCTTTATTATTTTAGTACATCAAGCTAAACTAAATTAAAATGAGAAATGCTGATTTGAAACTACCTGAAAAAAAAGAAAAGAAAAAAAAGTTTACTCCTTCGTTTAGTATGTTCGAAGACCCCACCCATGACATGTGGGAAAATCAAGTTTAACTTAATTAAAGAGAGAAATAAAAAATAGTTTAATTGTTTTTATTGTCAATAAAAAAAATTGTTTTTATTTAATTTAATTTTTAGTATTTACAGAGCCCTGCCCATTCGTTCACAAGATTTACTAATACATCAGCACATTTTACCAATTCGTTCCCTCGTTAAAAGTAAATCGTGCACATGATATAATAATTTGTTCACTCTATTTACTAAATCATGATCAGGTTATACAAATTAATTCCCTTTTATATCAAAATAAGGGAGAAAATTAGTTCAATCTGTGGCCACAATTTACTAAAACGAGTAATATTATATATAATTGTATAATATATTATATATATAATAATTTTATTCAATTGTGTTACCAATCAGTAAAATAAAACAAACTGTTTTGTTATAACAGCAGAAATATCAGAAATATCTTATCCTAAATGGGAGCCTTTGAATTGGACAATAGGGGACCTTGGAATCAAAAAGGTTGAGGTTTTCAGTTCATAGAAAAGTAGTAGATGGGACTTCTCACCTCTGCAGAAAGCGTGCATAAGGCTGTCTATATGCAAATCCAGCTCGCCGCACACGGACATTCTCCAGCAGTCCCAGGTACGCCACTTGGTGCTGGCAGCGTCCATCATCAAACAACAAGGGGGACTTCACCTCATTTGGCTTTACACAGCGCACATAGTAGGGCTCCTGTAAGACCAATTTCATTTAATATCTATTGCAGAAATTGCTAAATTAAAGCATTTACTAAAAAGTCTCAAAGGTGCGCTATTGAACTGCCGCTGACTAATGAGTTAGCTTAGTGGCCAAAAAAGATTTAATGAAGGCAAACTGAAAGCTTATGATTACGGTGTGAAGTTGATAGTTGTTCTAATTATAACAAGAAGCCAACTGCAGCAATAATAGAAGGTATCATTATGTAAAGCACCACAATTTGCTGTGTGAAGAGAGATGAATGAATCAAAGGGACCTTTTCTCGCTGACCTTTCCTGGAAGCATAAAGCTCACTTCATCAAGACTGCACAGTGTTACAGTGATTACGTCAATTCTTAGAACTGTGAGTTTTCCATGCGAGTAGAGAGCAACATCGTTCCCTTTCTCTACCCAATGAGCTTTCACATAACAGCCTAGATCTATCCATCCATCCATCCATCCTTTTTTTTTCACAGTGTAGAGAGCATGTGAAGACAGGATGGATGGATGGAGTGAAGGGTCAGATGAGGTACAGGTGTCCCCACAGGACCAGAGGGAGGGCAGCCAGTCCTTTAATGTGACCTACAAAAACAGAAGCTGCCCGAGTGCAGTCCCACTTTACCACGCAAGCACACGTGTATACACACACACGTGCAGCGTGGCAGAGAAGAGGAGATGAGAGGTAAGCCGAGGAGAGGAGAGCCATCCAAACTAAAGCAGGATTTAGCAGGTGTTCCTCTGCTGTTAACTGTTTTTTTTATCAAATACAGACAGTCTCCATTAGAGAGATTGCATTTCTCAACACTTCTACATAAGAGATTACCTGAGCTATTCTGAGAGACCCCTATTTTATTTTTTCACATCAAAGACTATTAAATGGTAGTTATGTAGATTAAGCCTAGATTAAATCCATGCTTATTTCTACATAAACATATGCTCTTGCAGACATAATGTACCACAATGGGCCCCTATCTACACCAATTTGTGATTAGATTTTAAAACTACAACCACAATGGTCTCAGATGAAATCCTTAAATAAGAATGTGAATGAAAAAATAATTGCCATGGATTATGATAAAAAATTATTTTTAATTATAAAAATAAACAATGCTTTTGCATTATATAATACTTATCAAACCAAGAGGCATTTATTTTAAAGAAACACACCTTTATGAACTTCACACATCTATTAAAATACTCAAGTTGCTTAAAAGTCAGTGTAATAATGTCTCAGAAAGTGAAATTAGTTTGGAGAAAAGCTCCAGTTTTCTCCATTTGTGTCCAGATGCCACCTGGTTTGACATTTGATTTAATGCAATGACATTTATACATATTTAAGTGTGGCTTAAGTGTTTTTTTCTTTGGGGTCACTGCATGACATTTACAGTAGTCATTTCTTACCTTACAGGCCAGTTTGTCCACTAGAGCAATAATAGAGTTTTTGAAGAGTGTAGCTGCAGTTAGAGGCCGTTTGGTCACCTCTGTAATACTCATTTTCCCATCAGGCCACATTTCTTTGAGGACTGGGTCAGAACTACAAGAAAAGGTTTAGAAAAGAGGGTGATAAATACTGTGATAAAGTGGAGAAACGAAGCAAGAACACGCTAGTAAAAAAGAAATTAGAACAAAACAGAACAGGAATATAAAAAAGAATATTAAAACAAGTTCCCTACTTTAAGTCCTTGAACACACACAGTCTTTATGCATTATTTTAAAGAAATAGCTCACCATAAAATGAACATTTTATCATCAAGGACACATTTACTCTCATTTCTGTCTGTTTGTCACAAAAACATCATATGGCTTCAGAAGACTTGTGTACTGCACAATATATAATATGAACAATTGTTCTGGTGTTTTTTTCCACACACAAAATAAAAAAGTAAGTCAAATGGATTTTAAATTACATTAAAGGTGAGCAAATAAGGATAGAATGTTCTTTTTTTGGGTACATTGATTATTTAATTGAAAGAAAGTTTAAAGTCCACAAACCTGTTGTACATCAGTCGCTTGAAATCTTGGAAAAGTGGGTCCTTGTTCTTCTCAAGAAACCCCTCAACTGAGTACCTGAGAGGAACGTGGAAGAGAAATCAGTACAAGGCTTGACCTAGAAAGGGAAATCACATTAATTGACTGACTCAGTGGTTGAAGCACTCAATGAACAGTCCTTCATACATGACTCAAATCAGACAGGTACAGATGACTCACACAGCACGCAGATAAACCTACACTTGGACCATTATCTTGACAGCATGACATGAACAAAATGTTTCAGAAGGCTTAAAAGATAATTAAAAGATACATTCTAGTTTGGCTTTTTGCCATTATAGACAGGAGAGTAGACACAGGACAGGAAATTATGAGGAGGGGAAGGTTGAGCAGGGCATGGCGCGATTATACTTTCATTCATGCCAAATGCAAAAATACTGAAGCGTTCTCAATCTCAACTAAAATGCATGACAAACTGCAACCTGGATTTAATACAGAAAGCAATTCAGTTTATATATGGGGCAATTGTGTATTATAAAGGACGAATGGCAATGTGCTAACCATGGGCACATGCTAACCGCCTAGCATTAGTGCTAACCAGCTATATGGCCTGTGGAAGTACCATGGTACAATGATGGCATCAGATGCTGATACAATGGTACTTAAGTTTACACTACTGTGATGTTGAATGATAACCTTATTTGCATTTCTTGCTACGCTGCACTTCAAAAGTTTGGGGTCTAATGAAAATGTTCTAATGTAAGTCTCTTATGATCATTAATAATGCAAAAATAAAGTAGAAACAGTAATATTGTGAAATAATATTTACAATTTAAAATAACTGTTTTCTATATAATTTATTCCTATTTTCAGCAGCCATTACTCAGTGTCATGTGATCCTTCAGAAATCATTCTAATATGCTGATTTGCTGCTGAAGAAAAATGTCTTGAAAATTGAAAACAACTTAATATTTTTTGTGAAAACCGTATAGTCTGATCTGAATAGATCGTTCAAACAAACACCAATTATTTGAAATAGAAATCATGTGTAAAATTATAAATGTCTTTACTGTAACTTTTTATCAACTTAATGCATCCTCTGGGAATAAAAGTATACATAATCTAAGTAACTTGGACCATGAATACCAAGAATGCCATACCAAAAATCTTAAATATGCGTGAATGTGCCAAGAAAACAGAAACAACAAACAAAAGAATGAGCTATTTAGTGTGACTTGTTGGTTACGTAAGGTGTGAAATGCTTGAGAGAAAGTATTGCATGTGCTGGCCAGGTACAAAAGCAGTCCCGAGTCCACACAGCTCTGTGAACTGGATTAGCAAGCACAGATGTGCAACACCAACAGTCAGACCCACGTACATAGACACGTGTTAATTCACTTAAGAAACAACCACGCATATTTAGCACTATTATCAACCATAGCACTATTATTTTCTTACGCCTTTCCAAACACACGCACATGTATTCACACACACAGTCAAGCATGTGCATGGCCGCATGGCTGTGGAATAGCAATATCACTGGGGTAAAAAGCAGTTCTGGGATGACAGATGCTGCCCTATGGCCCTTCTGCAGTAGCCCGGGCAAATTCCCGAAAACAGCAAGCCTGAGGGTTTCTGAGGGAGCAATCTGTGCTTATAACATACAAACCAAGTCAAAGACTGAGCATTCTCAAAGTCACAGTGTTATAGAGGAAGTTATTTTGATAGTAGCTAATAATACTGGCTTAAAATGCATCTGCTTCTTTTTAGCGCCTGTATGGTGAAGTCTGATGCTGCTTATTATAAAGTGTGAAATAGTCATATGATAAATGTGAGATGAGTTAGTGGAACAAAGGATAGGAGAGAAAGAGGAAGTAAGCACATGGAATACTAGCTCACAACATGCTGGAAAATAATACGACACTAATTTAAGAGTAATTTTGGTATGAAATGAAAATTAACTATTTTTTTAAACGCATGTACTGTAATAGATCTTCTTCTTATGAACGATTCATCCATGTATGTATTTGCTTTTTTTTTTTACCTTGTAAATAATGTTTAATTAAAGTCATACCTGGACTTTCAAATAGTATATAAAATAGTATTGCCTTATGCAACAACAAAAGTCTCAAAAAGTAATACTGTATGCTATTGTTATCAGTATCACATGACATCATAACATTGCGTGTGAGTGGCGGCCAGTTATTATGTTAGCCTTTTTAATTAAATTATGCTTAAGAAATTCTTAAATAAGCAACAATAGAGATAAACATATTTTGTTATTTCGAAAAAAGTCTCTGTACAGTATATTTTCACGTCAATGTGGTCAAATATTGTTTTGGACTCCAATGACATTCACTGTAAACAGCTGAAATATTCTTCAAAATATTTTCTTTTGTGTTACAGGTTAAGAATTACATACAGGGTGAGTAAATATTGACAAATACTGAAATTCCTTTAAGTTTCCAAAAGTTAAAATATTTTGGGGGGCACTGTACAGCAGAAACATCCCGGACATAGCCAAAAAGGAGACTACATAAAAGGAGACATATAGCGGAAGTAGAGAAGAAGAAAAAAAAAAAGAAAGAAAAAAGACAGCAAGGGGAAGAGAGAGACAGAGGCTGAGGGAAATAGGTCATAGTTTGAGGGGGTCTGATAAGGGGTTGGTCAGGGTATATATTTAGCGAGACATCCCTCCATTACTGACACAGCTGAGCCTAAGGGATCTCACACATTTTACTTTGTAAGTGTGACTGAGGGGTTGACATCCCAGTTCTGACAGTCTTCATCCTAAGGGAACTTCCTATGTGTGTGTGTCTGAGAGAGAGAGAGAGAGAGAGAGGAGAGAGAGAGAGAGAGAGAGAGAGAGAGAGAGAGAGAGAGAGAGAGAGAGAGAGAGAGAGAGAGAGAGAGAGAGAGAGAGAGAGAGAGAGAGAGAGAGAGAGAGAGAGAGATGATGGAGATCTGTGTTGCCAATGCATTCTCAGACAGATCCAAAGCGATTGTCAGAAATGTGAGCATGCTCGAAGGTTTAACGGCAGGGTTATCATAATAGTGCCATTCAGTACTAAGGACTGAGTCCTCGGCACTCTTGACCCAATTATCAAGCATGTGACACGTGGCTGCCGACACAGTTCATCCCATTTCTCAGACTAGTCGCCAAAGAAACGCTGAATTTACAATTCGCTCGTTGGCTTCTCCTACCGGCTTTCACCGTCCACGAGAAACAGATCTGAGAACAGTTTAAACGTGAAAGTAAATCGCAGAGATGCACAATGAGAATTCACTTTTAACAAGACAATTAAGCTTTAATCAGTTACTTCCGAAGTTACACTTGAGCACATGCTCATTAAGGAACGAATAGGAAACCAAAGTGAAAAATGTGCCATCTATTTTCAGAGCTAAGCCCTCCAGTAGCTTCTATCTGCTCCCCTTTCCTCAATGAGAAAAGGTCTTGCTATTTTCTAAATGAGGACACAGCCTTTGCTGAGGTACAGCAAACTGCAGACATCTGCAAAAGCAGCAAATCGTATATTTATAAAATTGTATCCTTCAACCTTTAAAGAAACTTCACCTTAAGACACGCACCTTAAGTCAACATAAAACAAAACTTACCCTGTTCACTTTAAATTTTTTTTAAAAAGTCCTAGTTCTCTATTCTGTTATGTTGAAGGTATTATGCCCCAGGCCATGTCATGTTGAAAATCACAAGATGACAGTTCAGAGGTTGTACTGAACTGGTCACATCCTGGACATGTTCACAAAGAAACATTCATAATATCAAAGCAATTTTTGTTTTGAGTTTTTTAGAGTTTTTGTTTGAATGATTACCAATGCTATCCATAATGCTATGCATTGGTATCGCAAAACCACCAAGTTTCTATTTAAAATTTTATTTTATTTTATCACAGAAGCCGTCATGACCAACAACAACTCTAGGTTATACGAATGTTTACGGAAACCATATTATCTCAGCTCAGGATGGTCCTAGTTCTTTGGACCAAAAACTGATATACAGCTGTTATAGCTAATATATAGCACATTTCTAAGGAATATGAACACGTAGACATTTAAGTCCAAATGTTTGATCAATATTGCTCAAAGTTCCACTTTTTATGGTGAATTTACAATGGGAGGCTTTTAAGTCCTAAATCGTTTTTTTAAGTATAATGTCTAGACTCTAGAGCATTTAAGATTTGAGACTTTTTATGGGAGTGAAAAGGTGTTTTAAAAAAAACTGCTATTGTTTGGGTATCTCTGTTGGGGGACCATATAGGAAACTGGGGGCTCATTTATAAATGCATGTAATTATCCTAAATGTGAACCTACGAAATATAGGAACATCAACTCCACCAACAGAATGCTCACAAAAATACTTTTATGAGTTATTATGGTAATTATTTTTCTTTTTTTATTGATGTTTGCCTTGTGGGCAGGTGAGATTAACCAATAAAATCATATCCCACTTTTCATGATCCAATCAAATCCAGATGGATAAAATCAAGCCCTGTCCTTTATTTTACTTTTTTTTGTCACATTATGAAATGAAAATGTGTTGAGAATGCTCATTTTGTCTTTAAGGGCTGAATGGCAGATCATTGTGGTACAATAAGGTTTATGTCAACTTATTACTGTAGCTGTTATGTGTTCTTCACAATACACAAGTTTCAGAATGAGTGCTGAAATGTTCTTCACTGCACAATTGCTTGAGAAAGCTGTTGTCAGCTGTTGAAGTGAGGTACTAGTAGTATTTCTTCATGCTCACATCAACTACACTTGTCATATGAAGGACTTTAAAACACTCACGTAACGTCTCCCGCGTAGTGTCGGATACGGAAATCTCGATTGAACTCCATGGTCTTGTCAGCAGGACAGAGCTGAGAGAAAAGACTTGTCTGAGTTTCACGGCATCAACAGGTATCAAACTCCATGTGTTTTTCTTTCTTTGTGCATGTGTTGTGAAACAGTACTGCCCCCTTCTGCCAAACTGCAGCAGAGCAGTTCAAGTCAGACAACTACAAGTCTGGTTACAATGAGGTTGCAGTTTTGTTCCATAATTCATGACAGGCCTAAAACTGTATGCTTATGTGATGTGATTGAGGATTGCTGAGGCAAGAAGGAATGGATGACTGTTCTGAATGCTTACTTTCCGGGACGTGTAGTGAGGATGCTGGCCGAGCTTTTTGTTCATGCTTTCCAGGCAGACGGTGTCTGTGACTTTCCCTGCAGTGAGACAGGCTTCATCCAGGACCGAGATGATCCCCTTATGAGGCTGCTCCACTAAATCCACTATGATCTGATTGTTAAAGTATTCAATCTGAGAGAAGGAAAAGTCCAATTTAGAGAAAATGTGCATGGATTATATTTTAGATTCAATATGTCTTATTGTTGTGCATTATGCTCACATGTTGCCATGTGATACCCTCTCTCTGATACTCGTCCTGCTCCTGTCGTAGAATAAGCTCAATGAAGAGCTGCTGTAGCTTCTCGTTGCAGTAGTTAATGCAAAACTGCTCAAAGCTGCGGCCATAAAATGGATAAGAAAACAAATTAACCACTAAAACCACTCAAAAAAGTAACATTTGTATAATTTTACAGCAAAGCAATATTAACCCTGCAAAGCCTGACATATATAAATAAAAATGGAATAGTTAATTGAACCATTAGACTAAATATTTTTTTGGCATATGTGATTTTTGTTGAGTACCATATATATGATACAACAGACTTGTATGGCTCATTTAGTATGACAGAGTGAGAATATGAAACTTATCAGATTAATATCTAAAGGCCTAAACTGAGCAAAATATGCAATTTGGTGAAGTTGCTGATATTTATATAGCCAAAATGAAAGATGAAATTCTGATGGCTTGTGATGTAAATAAATAAGATCTTTATAACAGTATGGCAGATTACTTACTTGAAACGCATATAAATATAATTTATATTATCTCTCAATAACATGTTTTAGTAATATGATATTTATTTAAATGCTTAGTTTTATGATCAAAAGCTCTGTAACTTTAATTGTGGGGCAAACTATATAATGCAATGCAATACAATGATAATTGAGTGATGTACAAATGTACAAATAAATATTCCTCAAAAGCCTGATGCATTATATTTGATTCCCACATTTTACCATTATTTGTCTAAAAAATTATGTTTGGATAATCAAGTAAACCTAAATTGCTTCATTCCAGTAATTGTTCATCTCGAAATATATTACTAACAAAATAAAAGTTATTATTATGTTTGATTTATAAAAATCATTTAAGATTTCACAGCTAAAAGACACATGTACCCCAATCTGAATGTTTTTAGATGATACTAAAATGCCCTTTACTTGCTTAAAAAGTATAAGAAATCAATCGGACGTCAGAAGCAGATTTTTCAGGAAAATTGATGATGCTGACAATTTAGAGGCCTTAAAAATATGTGAATCAAATATGATAGATACAGTAGGCTTTATAGGGTTAACAACTACACAATGCATAAATTATACTGACCTGTTATTGTCAAAGATCTCAAAGCCATAGATGTCCAGCACACCTATAACAGTGTTTTTGCCATGCAGGGCAGGATTGTAGTCCTTCACTTCAATAACAGCATTGATACGACCCACTATCCACGCAAATAATCTCTCATATAAAGCCTAAAAATGAAAACCATGCCAGAATGACAACATATAATGTGTACATATAATACAGCAGACATATTAAAGAGGTCATCATACCAACATTTATCATTTTATTTTCCCCCAAGGACCACTTCAAGTGGAAACAGTTGAAAAAGTTTGACATTTTCCACCTTGAAATTAAACATATTGTTGATGTAATGTGGGAGTTCATGTGTGAATATATTCATCCCTTTGATGTCAGATGAAGTTTTATAATGAGCTGTTTCTGCTGCAATACATACCACATTAAACTGGTATATTTCAAAGGAAAATTAGAATTTTTACAATTAAAAGTAATGAGATAATGGATGAGCCACAAACAAGGAAACCTGTTTGCAGGAAAGGGGAGAATACCTTGGCAAAAGCATCTCTTCCATAGTTAGCCTCCTGCTCATTGTGGCCCTTTTCGATGACCTCACCACCCCCGGTAGCCACTGTGCGGTACATAAATGATTTTGTGGCATTCTCGGGCTCTGTGGATGTCAACTCAGAAATGTGCTTCACCGTGTCTTCTCCGACAAGTAAGACATGTTCACCATCACTGGTAAACTGAAGGTTACCCTGAAACAATAACATTGCAAGGCCTTTAAACCGGTGGTTCTCAACTAGGGGTCAAGGGTCATTTCCAAGGCTTAAAATCAATCAATCAATCAATCAATCAATCAATCAATCAATCAATCAATCAATCAATCTAGTAGAAGTAGTACAAATTGCAATTTTTTTGAGTAAAAACACTGTAAAAAATGACATGATCAATAAGTCGACAAGTTGTTACATTATTTCAACTCATCAAAATAGGTTATGCCATTTACCCATTTTTTAAGTTCAGTTTAATGTAATTTAAGTTGAAATGATTTACATGTACTTACAAATTTAAGGAAGCAAAAATTGTTTTTACATTGAAATGTTAATACAAAACCCTGTAATCACAAACTAGAAAAGTCATGTAAATTCATTGGAAATAAAAAAAGTAGAAATCATGAAGAACCCTCAGCATTTAGTTATTGGAATTATGAAAATTAACTATTTATAATTAATTTTTTTAGATTATTTTACTAAATTTGGCCTTCAAATATGGTGACAACAGGGGGCCTTGGAGTCAAAAAGATTGAGAACCACTACTTTAAACATTGCCTTACTACAGCAAATTATAAACTACAATCAGAAAAACAGTAGAAAACAATCTTCCACAGCATGCAGTGTGGGACTGACCAGGTGTAGGATGGTACTGAGGATCTTGTAGATGGAGCTGATCTCTTCGGCAGTGAAGCCAATCACTTTTAGAGCTGCCATCACAGCTTTGTGACATAAGGAGTCATTATTGGATGCCTGTGATGATTTGAAAAAAGAAAAGAGACAGGCAAAGAGAGACTTTAGAACAGTGTTTGGCATATTTCACAATAGTAATTCATGAGTAAACAGAAAAACTACTAAAAACTCTAAAGAAGAGCAGAAAGCTATGTGGAGTGGTTATGCGTTTATAATTTAGTATACTCGTGGGATAAGTACGTACAAGTGTGACAGAGGCTCCTTGACTGGTGTAGATATATCCTGCGGGATCTCTCTGCAGATACAAGGACTTCAGCAAATCATCAGACCCTCCCCGTAACACCTGCATAAACAAATCAAATATGCTCAGTTCAGTTTTATTCATCCCTTTGGACATTTGGTTTGCACAGGTGCCACACATTACTGTAAACACATATATCTTAATACTCCATAAACATTTATGACAAAGACATTATGTTGATCTACAAGTCTGTTGAAGATTTAAAGACAGTTCTATCTGCATTTGGCACTTTTGAGTAAAATTATAATCTCATTTACCATATCCCTGCAGAAGACCTCACCTGATAAAATGAGTGGAAGTTTCTCTCTCCCTCCTGCTGTTGAACAACTCTTGACTGGAAATACAGCACAGTATTTGGTTAATTGCCTTTTCTGCATTACACAGTATTGACCCACATAATCCCTAAAAATACAACGCCTTCAGAGCGACATCAGATGAACACATAATATGATAGCAAACACTTATTACAGCATTTGCATGTTTAAATAACCGTTTAGTGTGTGTGTGTAAATGCATCATTGTATTTGTGTTACAACCCTACAAAGACCAAAAATAGTACACTTTTAATATAAATAGCACATAAACTAAGCAGTGTTATTTTGACACATTATGCTGAATGTTATGTACACCGAATGTTGCATACTGTTTTATAATATACTACAATACACAGAGATGCAAATAGTATTTCAAATAGTATAGCACAAAAAAAAATGTAATTCCATTTACTTAGTGTAAATAGCAACATAAAGTATTTTCTTTGCACTAAGTGCAAATAGCCACTGCCAATTATAAATGATTTAGTAGCCTTAGTCTAGCTATTTAAAAAAAAAAAAAAAATAATGTGTCATAATCTTATCAAAATAACTTCTCCATCTTGCAGTGACACCTCTTCTCTGATGACGTGTTTAGTGGAACGAGGGTGAGATCATCAGCAGTATCAAATTATTTATCTTGCAAACTGTGGACACCGAATGACTTGCCTGAGGTAAATATAGGCTAACGTTAATGCTACGTGACATATTGTGTAACTTACAAGCTGTTTTTACTGATGTCTTTCCGTCGTTGAAACACTGCGATTACACGAGATATAATACGTTTCGGTAAATTGTACTGTATCTTTCATACCTTCAAATGTTCATTTATGTTTAGGCTAAAGGAAGAGATGAGATAATCGCGTTCACTCGCGGGTTTTGTTGCTCTAAACTCAAACTGAGGCGCCATCCGTCACGCCACATTAAAGAGCGTCAAAACGGCATAATTGTTTGAATTTCGTGATACAATATCGAAACTTCTGTTTCATACCTTTAAATTAATGTTGGCACATGGGATATCAGGATGAATAAACCAGGCAAAGTTGAATAATAATCTGCACATTATAACAGCCCTGCACATTTAGTAAAAACACTAATATTTGCAAGGCCTAGCTGATTTTTATTTTATTTTTATAAAATCACCACATTCAAAACTAACAATTAATTTTTTCTTATTTTAAGTGTCAATGTAGGTTCCATATTCAGATGTCATTTTCATGATGAGCTTTATTTTGTACTGATATGATACTGATGTGTTCTTACCTTCTCCAGGAGGTAGTTGTTGATGTGTCCTCCTGTGGGGTCTCCGTTGAAGTTGAAGTTGATGTCCATGTATTTCCCAAAGCGGCTGGAGTTGTCATTGCGGTTGGTCTTTGCATTTCCAAAGGCCTCTAACACACAGTTTGATTTCAGGAGCACGTTCTTCACACTGTGGTGGGATGCAAATACAGTAAAATGCAAAAATCATTTATGTATTAAGTCTGCGTGTTTGTCAGTGAGTGCACATAAGAGTACAATAATAAGAAATATTTTTATTTCCAGAAAATAGTCTGAAACATGAACATTTGAAAGCCTATTACCTCTTCAAATAATCTATCGTACAAATCTGATTAGGTAATAAAAAGCAATACAATTATTTTATATGTTATTAAATGCAAAACCTATTCTGGGGTGTTTCCCAAAAGCATTGTTTGTCAACTATGGTTGCAAGTTCTGTTGAATTGTGCTGGTAAAGACAGAACTTGCAAACACCAGAGCATTAACCCTAAAAAATCCAGCTCTGTCAATGTCTCCAGAAAACTGACCTCTCCACCTCTGCCCTTTGGTTAGGGTTGGTGATAGCTGCAATGTACTGCATAATGTACTTGCTTGCCTCAGTCTTGCCTGCTCCACTCTCACCTGAAACACAAAGAGATTTGTATGAAACGGTCTAATCCATACAGCAAAGTCTTCGTTTATCATATTTATTTTTCCCCATCAGAGACACTCGAGACAAACTTTCTGGCTGTACATACATGGTTCATCACACAGTATAACTTCTGGTCATAACAGTGCTATAGGTGTGCTTAAGCAGCATGGAAGTAGTATGAACGAAATGAAAGCAACGATACAATAGTATTAGCCGAAAAATAATATTTATATAGGCCCCTCTAGGTGTCTTTAATGATAGAATAGGTCTACTAATTAAAAACAAAATACTAGAGCAGTGGTTCTCAAAGCACCTCAAACTGGGGTACGTGAGGTGACAGAAGGGGGTACGCAAACACAATGCTGAGTTTTGTCGTTCATTTCATTCTACCCCATCTTAAAACAACTTTAAAACTGAGCATGTATTTCTAGAAATGATAATGCCATAAATACATGACATCCGATCAAATTACCTCATCTTTTGTGGTCAAAACTGACTGCATTCACACTTGCAGCGTGCATATGATAGGTTTCGTATATCCTATCATACAGAATACAGGATGTAATGTATACATATCATATATGCTGCCTTGGCAAATCACGCTATACTGCCGTTCTCAACAATGTTGTAAAAGTGGGGATTTAGCACTTACTAGCATGAAGAACAAATATATCCTTGACAGTATTCAAAAGAAAACTGAAAACTCATCTCGTCCGTGAGAACTTAACATAAAAAAAAGAAAAACCTTTCACTCCCCTTTAAATCCTCCCTTGTCTGATTTTTGCTACACTGAGCAATGCCTGAACTTTGTATTTTGAGCACTTCTTGTGTTGTTTTTACCTCTTCACGATGACTCGCTTGCTTTAGTCCTCAGTTGTAAGTCGCTTTGGATAAAAGCGTCTGCTAAATGACTAAATGTAAATGTAAATATAGACAGACTGTGCATAGAGATCGATTTAAGATTCAAACTCTCTTCGATACAAAAACACACTGTGTGAGTTCCTGTTTAATGTTTGATCACATTATATGAATATCCACATGATTACAAATGGGACATTGATTTTATACAACAATTCAACAAACGAAAGGTATTAATATTAAGGGATGTTTATTTTAAACAGTATTTTTTGCAACAAAATAATAGCTTCAACGAAAGCCACACCAGTGTTTGTGAACAAAGGTAATATAAAATGCACTGGAAAAATCTATTTAAGGGGGCAAATATGGTCCCTTACTGAAAAAGGTGTGACTGCAGATAGGGGGAACGCAAAAGGATGTTAAAAGCTTTAGGGGGTAACGCCACTCTAAAAAGTTTGAGAACCACTGAGAGTCTAGTATTGTTTTTAATTAGTAGGTAAATACTTTTAAAACCTGTTGTATATATTAAAATAATATGTAATAACTAAAAAAGAATAATTTACAACTATAAAGCATACTGTATCATATTTGATACTTTAATGGAAGCCTGTTGTACACAATCTACTACTGTACATGTAGAATACATACTACCCTCTGTCGTCTGATTGATAGTTTATACTTTTTTAGTAAGTAGAAGGCCTTTTAGTATAATTTTAAGAATGTTCCCTTTTAGGTCATACTGTATATTACTGTAAGACTGGAAAAACTAGTTGAGGAACGACCACTCCTCGAGTGGACATTAACATGAAAATTAACATTTGAACTCCCCCTCGTGCACTATTGAGACAAAGGTCTCACATCCCTCATCCTAATCTACATTTCTTCCCCTAATCCCCCACTCTTGCAGAGATTACCCAAACTCACACAAGAATCTATATGGTTTAATGTGAATAATTATCATAGAGTATTACACATATTTAGCATCATTCGAAATGTCTCAGGGTGACTGGTACAAATGTCTCATTCCCAAATAAGTAAAACAAAAGGTAATAAGGTTTTTAAGGGTTTGAGATAACTGACACACAAAGGAATGTGGTCTAGACAAATGGTCTTCTACCCCAAAAAGGTGTAACCTCCGAATGCAAATATCCATTGTTAGCATGTGTTTCCATGTGAAATAAGTTTCTGTCTATATAATGAAATGTAGCAAGGGGCTCGGGGCCTTTCTGTACCTCAGATCAGCCTGCGAATACTGAGAGCTGCCGGGACTCTCAGCATCATGTATTTCCTAATGTCAGTTTCGTATCTCTTCTCTTTATTCCAGAGCATTTGATGTTTTGTATTGATTATCTTTGAACTGAAGATAATCAGAACTTATGAAATTACCGACTTTATTCTAACAGACTCTGGCATTATTTTCATTAAAGAATTAAAAGGAATAGTCAAACATTCGCTTATATAATGATGCACAGATTAAAACCTTTTTCATTTATGAGTCAGATGAAATAAGTTAATACATGAGAAAATGTATTGAATTTAATCAAAAATACTTTGTCACGAGAAAAGACAGTAACACGTAAAGACCTTGGCCCAAAGTCGGATGCCAGACTTTGGGCCGATCGAGCGCGAGTTTTACTACTTTTTTTAAGAGTAAATGTAAGAATAACTTTTATATTGTTAGTAATATTTCAAGATGAACACTTACTGGACTAAAGCAACTTAACTTGATTAGGCGTACATCATGTTTTAGAAAATTCATGTTAAAATGTTTGTATGTTTTGTACATCTCTCAATCATCATGGTATTGCATTGCATTATATGTTTTGGCATGGTTATTTAATGTTAGCCTTTACAGGGTTAAATATTAGATATTTTCCCTGTGCATTTTGTTGGGCTTTTGGTTTATTTTCTCCTGTTTATCTATTTTGATTATTGAATTTAAAACATTTTGAAAAGGATGAATGACCTGTGTCCTGGAGGAATGTTCATAACACCAGTGTCTGTTGTTTTATTCAGCAGTGAGTGTGTTTAGTAGCTGCTGTACCTGAAATGACGATACATGTGTCTTTGGCTCGTCTCTTCATGGCTTTATAAGCGGCATCGGCGACAGCAAACAGGTGAGGTGGGTTCTCGTACAGTTCTCTGCCTCTGTAGTCCTCAATGACCTCCTTCCCATAGATATCTAACTGTTTGTACGGATTGACTGACACCACTACTTCTCCAATGAAAGTGTAGATACGGCCCTTCTCAAACCTGAAAAAAACAAACAATACTTTGAAAAATATGCAGGTGTCAAATAGAACAGTCAGAAATAGCTTTAACAAGACTCATTGTTAGCATCATATGTGCTGGTTTGGTTTAGTTCCTGGTGTCCGAACAGAGAAATTAAAGAACAAACGATAAATGCGTTGAGTATTACTGTAAGGTGAAGTGGGATTCAATTAATCATAAATCATACCAAGAGGTTTTTTTTTACTTGGAATAACATATAAATAATAATAAAATATGCCCGTATGATAAACTTTAATGCTGTGAAAATTAATAATAAAATATAATATTCTTTACTTCCTCCCAGATTATGACATTTGATGGCATTTCTTAATCGTGTCATAACCGTGATTACATCGAAAAAGCTCCATTAGACAATTAATCAATAATTCTGACAGTTTCTGTGTCAGGATTAACATATTTAAACATTATAACCACATCTCATTTTATAACCTTCTTCACCTTGATATCAAATAATACAATTCTCCTGGTGATGAATAAAAATTTTATACAAGGGGAAACAAGTGTCATAACTTGATGTATGTTTCTCAATGCACGCCCATATTCAGCAGGAAGTGATACAGGGCTGGGAAGTGTGAACAGGAAGTGCAATAGGGCTCAAGATGACTCACTTTCTGAATTTCAAACAAAAAATACAGTGTAATCTTGGGTAAGTAAGCATATCAACTAAAACACTAGTCTTTCATGGCGTACAGCTAAAATACATAGATATTTGTCACTGGTCATTATAAATTCTATATACAAAACAAGCATTTCAACACAAAATTCAAATAGTTCAGACAAAGTAGTGTCATATCTAACGATTCAATTGGTAGGATGCCTTTCCTTCGCACATTATGAACGTATTCGTATTTTGTTGTGTGACTTTTTGTGGTACGGTCACATGAGGCATTGTCATAAAGCTGATTAAACACACAAAAGTAACAAAGAATGGACAAGTTCTTTTTTCCCCTAGTGTTTCAGAGGCATACGAATATGTGACAGACAAAACAAGTGTGTAACATCACACTCATAAAGAGTCTTGTGAAAAGGTCATCTGATTCTACCCAGTTTAACCAATGACATCACAGATGAAGCAAATGCTGCATGTTAAAGGAAAGGAGAACCAGAAACTATTGATTTCATCATCGGAACTGCTAAGATTCAACTGGCTGCATGATCAGCTGTTGTAAGACATGAAAGATGTATTTTTTTCTTGTTATGTCTCCTAAGCTGTTGATTTTAGCGACTTGATATCTCAGCTATGAGCGGGAAAGTCAAAAGTAATATGACACATTCTTTCCTCTCCACTTTTTTCTTCTAGAACTAATTTCTTGTCACAGCATTTTTTTCTACCAAGAAGGGAGTGGTCAAAATCAAATACACTAAAACTATACAAAAAGACTTCAATTACTCACTTTTGACCTTGGTGGGCAAGTTCTACAAACAAAAATGACTTTATCACAGCTTCAGAGTTTCCAAAATGAGTTGAGGCTTAAAACACATCAATTTTTGAAGGTCTTGTTTACTGTTGTCTTATCAGGTTCTTTTGAATATAAGCTGTAATGTCCATTGAGTCTCTTTACACACCACCACTTAGTGTAAAAACTGTTCACTCTTACCTTAACTTCAAATTGTCCATAAACTGCTCCATAGTGACCTCGTCTAGAAGCACAAAGTCTGACTTTCCGAACTCCAAGCCCTCCAGCTCCGCCATCCCTGCAGGAGTCTATCTGAAGGACAAATGGATGGAGAGCAAAGTGGAAGGTGATGAGAAAGGCACAGAAACCGAGCATCGACTGCCGACCTCTCGAAGCCGGTAGAGGAGACAAATGTGCAGTGGGTGTGGCCTACGTTTTAGTCTTTGCATGATCCGAGACTGTGGTAAGTGAAGTCAGTGACAACTGTGGTCTGCATGTCATCCTGTTCAAGACAACATCTTCATATGTATGCGTTTATTTTTGTTCACATGGGGGAGGGAATTATCTTTAAACACAAGTCTTTTAGCATCTTCATGAGCTACTCTTGTGGGTAAGCTCATGGCCAAGGCAGTAACCACAATAAAACCTTAACTTAACTCCTTTTTAATTACCTTCAGCATGTGTTTTGAGTCATTGCAGGAGTGCAAATGGAGTATAAAGCCAAAACACACTGTTTGCTCTTTAAACTTTACAATGTTGTTTAGTTCAAAATTGTGTATTTATTAAAATAAGCTGTTAGACATTATAGATCACTATCTTATAAGAGGATGAATGGCATTTCCGAAAGCCCACTCTCTTCCTCTGGGGGAGTGTGGATCATTGACTACTGTCAAGAACTAGATCTTTCACATAGTCTGAGCTTATGCTGCCCACACACACTAATCTTGGATCTGTTCCATTCTTGAAAAACCCACTCACAACTATAAACACCAGGACCAAACAAGATACAGACAGACAGGAAATACAGCATGCCATTTATGGTGAAATAAAGGGGTGCCGGGAGCAGTTTTGATACCAATCATTAGCGAAACAATCTAAATTAACATGTTGTTCACAGTATTACAAATTGCATGCTATTAAAGCAATAATTCTAAAAATGCTGTTCATTTAATATGGTAGTGTATAATTGATGACCATAGCACTGAAGAATCTACAGTAAATGTATTTAATTTAGGACATTTTAAGAGCTGAGAGTTCAGACCCATGACAAAACTTTGTTTATTGCTCTGAAGCCAAAATATGATGTCAGTTTGTCCCACTTTTATACATTAAACAATTATAGACCATTAAAAAGGAATATTTTAGGTAATTCTGTTTATTGTAAGGTATGTTTATGCAATTACAATAGTTTGTGAACAGTGGAAATCAGAGAATGAGATGAGTCAGTAGTCACAGTACTTAATGTACAACTATTGCAAACTTTACAGATAATTCATCTATATTTGTCCACATTACAGTGACGCCTAAAATAATAATTTAAAGGCCTTAAAATAATTTTAATAACCAAAGAATCATAATGACTGCTGTGGAATTTCTTAAATAGCAGACCACAGGTAAAGAAAAAACACAAGGGGGATTTTTGTATGACAGAAAACTCCCTCTGATAGAAATACTTGAAAAAACACAATCTCAATTAATAGGCTATTCAAAACCAGTCAAATCAAAACCAATGCTTTATAAATCATAAGGAAAAACAAAGGAACTCTTCACATTAGTGTATTTCTATATTACATTTTAACTTTTTTCTTCCTGACAGGGAGGTGCTCAGCCCCTAAGTCAACCACAAGGCCTGCCTCACTTCCTGTAGAATGCAGAAAAAGACACTTCCTCATTGAGTCTCCATGGTAATGACACTGAACTTAGAATGGAAATACTGCAAATATATTAGACATGTATATATACATATAATATAATGTATGACAGGAAATACTAGAAGTTACATATATATGCTCATTTTCCTTATCACATATGCAACAATAATTACAAAGTAATCGTGTGATTGTGAGAGAGTACAATTTAGAGGAATATTTCAGGGGTTTAAAACGCACATCCTGATTTTGCAGATCTATCCCTATCCCCAACCCCTAAACCTAACCCTACCCATAACTTATCCCGAAAATCAGAGGGAAATGATAGGTGAACAGCACTGATGTAGAAGCACCTAACACTGGTTGTAAGCCTAAACATGGCCTTGACAGAACTTGTCCCTTAAATCTGATTGGTTGATTGGAATGTCGTTCCAGGATCAACAAAGATGTTTATCCAGGAACATGTTGCACTTGGAGAAATCAGGTTCTGCAGTTAAATACTAGTTAAGATCAATCAACAACATGCGTGGCATAATTTTGTTTACCACACAGACACACACACACACACACACAAAAAAAAGATTCATCCCATCAAATGTATATATATATAAGATATTAATGTGAGGCTCTTACAATGAAGGTGAATGGGCCCCATTTTTTGAAGGTTTATAAGCAGATAGACTATGTAAAGCTGTTATTTTTTTTAATGCACTGAAATTATTTATTCTATTATTAATCATTATGATCTATTATATACACATAAAACATTGGTAAGTAATGTTGTGTGGTTATACTGAAATAGTGAGCCCCATTCACTTCCATCGTAAGTGCAATAACCAAGATTTTTTTTAAAGAAAAGTTTAAATTCATTTTCATGGTAATCAACATTGTGACACAATTGCTGTCGATTTTGTACTGTACCCAGAATAGTTATGTGAATACATGTGATTAGAAATAGAACCATCAGTACAGTGGAGTCCCATCACTTTCTTAAAGGTGCTCTAAGTGATGTCACGTGTTTTTTAGGCCAAAACATTTTTTGTCACATACAGCAAACATCTCCTCACTATCCGCTATCTGCCTGTCCCCTGAACACACTGTAAAAAAACACGGTCTCTACAGACACCCCAGGCTCCACAAACAGCAACAGAAACAAACTGGGCTAACCCGCACCACGAAACATAACAAACTGTTCCAGCCAATAACCGACAAGAAGGATTTGGGGGGGGGGGTTAGTGCATGGATAAGGAGGAGGGAGGGTCTAGCTAGCCTCCGTTTTGTTTGACAATACTTCGAACGTCAACAAGAAGTGACATCACCCAACATCACTCAGAGCACCTTTAAAAGTGTCTGACCAATTTAATTCTAAAAAGTCTTAATGTGTGTTTTTCAATGAGGGCTTCATATCATTTAAAGAGACTTGAGACTTGATTTTGAAAGTTTTTTTTCTTTTATCAGGCATTAGAGCAGCTTTAAATGTAGGAATTAGCCCTTGTTTAGATGTCTGAACTCCACTAGAGGGAGTCAAATCCTGCTGAACATCAGTTGATGGTTCTCGGTTTTGATTTTTGGGTCTTGGTTGTAATTGAGAGCTGCTGTGTGACCTGCGTTGTGGAGTGGATTTAGAGGGCTGGCGACCTCTTTCCTGTTGAACTTCTCTTGGCAATTGATAGTCCTTTTGGGAATGTGAGGCAGATGAGCTACTGACAGTAGTAGAGTACACGGCAGGAATCTGATCTACGTCTAGGTTCTCTGTTTTAGCCCTTGTTTTTTGTCTTGGCAAAGAGCTGCTGCGTCGCAATATGTTCCTCTTCATGCCTTTAGGCGGTGCAATGTCAACATCCAGCCCAAGAAGCTTTTGCTTTGCATCATAACTGTCTTTTGATGACCCTACTACTTTTATAAACGTTATCTTCCCGTCTAATTAAAACGTCATAAATCTTTTGGAATTTGTAAGCATTCTGGATAATGTCTCTTTGCTGACTTTTGTCACATACATTCAGGTCTATTTCTTGTGTGCGTAGAGATACAGTGATTTCCTCCATCAATTCAGACAATTCTTTAGCTGTTTCCCTAAAGTTTCCTCCCGAGAGTTTAACCATAACAACCCCTGATTCTTTTTTATGATTAATATGAGTCTGGTGATCTGATTTAATTTTGTTTATGAAATCTTCCTTAAAGACCATTATGTATTCCCACACATCTGGTTCCACAGGGATGGAAACCTCAGTTTGCCTGGGAGACAGGGATTCCGCTGCTGAACGCTTGTTCGGGAATCCTCATAGATCCTGGAGGGACTGCTTAAGGGACTTTCTGTGCTAGAGCTTCCATCCAGTAGAGAGGCATTCTGCAAGAGTCTGTATTGGGACTCTGGGGATCTTGAGGTTATTCCTGAAGATGTGCTTCTGCCCTCGGAATACACTGAGTTGCCATAATTGTGACTGCGCCTGAAGTCACTGGAGTCACTTTTTTCAGCTCTGGAGACAGAGTCAGAGGAGTAGCCATTAGTGCAATGCGAAGGTGTTCCTCTTTGAGGGAGGGTTTCTAGAGCCAGAAACTGCACGAGTTTGGGATAAATAAGTTTTAGCTTGAGAAAGGAACCCTCTAAATGCAGCTGTCCTGAGCTGGTCTTTGACATCTGAAAGCCATGGCTATGGAGAAGTTCTTGGATTCTGCTGTGACTGGAGAACATGTTCATATCGAGGAATGCTTCGGCTGGCATATCCAGCTGAAAAAATATGAACAAAAGCAGGTTAAGCAAATAGCTTTGCCATGTCGCACTATTGGGTTGTTATTTATTTAGTTTGTGCAGAAATATTCATATGAAACAAGAATCGTGATGATATGGAATTTGCAGTGATTTGCAGTGATTATTGGACAAATGCTGTATACTAAATAAAATTGTAAGTTGCATAATTCTGTATGATTCAGTGAGGTTCACCAATGAAGTGTCTTACCTGAGGATGATGCACCTTTTTAATGTCAAGTGGGTTAAACTGACTCCCCACAATCAAAACATGAGTGTGTTGCAAGACTCCTGGAACTAAGACATTGAATGGATAAAAAAAAGAAATGTTGGCCATGGAATATGATGTTAAACTTGGATATAATAATAATAATAATGTTTAATTTATATAGCGTCTTTACCAAGCTCAGAACGCTTCACAATAAGATAAACTTAGAGAACAAAATACCAAGGCAATACCTTCAGCTGCTTCAAAGACTACATAAGCCTGGCCTTTGTTGTAGGTTGGATAAATCACTGTTAAAACATCTCCTCCTTTGTTACTGCGCCTCAGAAAGTGCATGGTTAATTTATCAATCATCATATTTTGGGGGTAGTTGTCCGGGAGCCCATTCACTTCAATAACCATTTCATTCATGGCCATCTTAAAACTAAAACAAAACAAAAAAAAGTGGGGGAGGTCATTACAGATTATAAGTCATTACAACACAAAAATAAGCAATATGTTTCTTTCTAGTGGCAATGTGCTTAAAATGTAGATTGTAGAACTTGTTGTTGTTACTGCAGCTTACATGGATATTTCACAGATAAAAATGTTTTGCTTAATCATAACTGTCTACACCTGGAAGACTAAATCTGCTTAAAGGCTGAATGCTATATGCCTGAACTTGAAAGCCACAACTCATCATATAGGGTGAAAAAAAAGAAGGAAAAAATATATAAACATCATGAATAACATGGCAACAAATAAACTAAAAATATGAATACGTAAATACATAAGAAAAAAATAATGAATACATTTGTACAGTAATGTAGAAGTAAATAATAATAATAATAATAATTAATAACAATAATAAAACGGACTAAATTGCGTGGAAAATGTAAAACATTCACCCCATAAGGTCATTCGTTCTTTTCACTCACTTAGTGTAAACGGCTTGCTAAAAGAGAGCGAGTTTGTTTGCATTGCAGAATTTTGTTACTACTGGCAACTAAATCTAGCAAGCGCTGGTTGCTTCTTAGATTATGCGTAATTCACAAAATACAACTCCAAAGATAAGTGAAACAGAAAGTTGTTAGACAGCTTTAGCTTTCTTAGTGGAGCACCAAACGTAGAAAACGTATTTTACAACTAGCGTTCCAACATGACACTAGAAACAGGAAATGCAATGTAATTTAACAATAAATGTAAAGCAATTGTTGATGTAGAATATTTTAAACTTCGTAACCCGTACCTGTGGCTGATTATACGTTCGCAATACGAGATAGCAAAGAAAGACTCGGCCGTCCTCGATCTTAAATGAAAGTGAAACTGCTCAGTGCTGCTCAGATGTCTCCACGGGGAAAAGGGGGCGTATCCACGCAACAAAAAGAAAGATTTTAGATTAACTCTTTAAATGATCTCTGATAATTATTTATAGGCCTAATCTATAAAGCTCTATCAATCGTGCCTCGAAATGAATGACAAAGAAAAAGGTTGAACTTTTTATCCTGTACAATTCAAAGATATAGGCCCACATGAAATAAAAAATGGAAAATTATAAAAAACTATAAACTCCACTATACATAAATTACTAAAAAATACAACCCAGCAGCATAAACAATCAGAAAAAAACTACTCACAAATGTAGGCTACTTCACAAACATGTTGTAGACCTATAGGTTCTCTCTCTAAAACATTATAAATAAAAAAACTAGATGTAAAGACCATTCTCACTCATCATTGATCTCAGAAATGTTTATAACAGAGGTCACTGTTATATTTGTTATATATTTGGTTCTTTTACCTAACCACCACTAGAGGGTGCTGTCTGTGTAAAAGCCGCCACCAGTTAGGGTACCCTTAGTCTTAGCCTCAGACGTCACGCCCATGGAACGTTGGCTAAACGTCTGATGCATATGGTACACTTAACTGGAAACACTTCAGGAATGTCGAAGTCGTCATCTGATTGGTTGAATTTTATCGGATTTCCGGGGGCGCGAGTGTCGCGTTTATTTTCGGTCCGCTGGGAAACAAAGCGCAGACGTGAAAACAAAACTGTTGTGTTTACATGAGTGACAATGAGCATTTATCAAGATCAGCTAAACATAGTAAACGTAGTAATCAGTAAACGTAATCAGCAATGACTTACTGCTTGTTTTCTTCTGCTTCTTTGATTTTCTATGCTGACTGACTTGTTGCACGCAGGTCTGTTGTTGTGGGGACATTTCCACGCCCCGAAACGTGACGCTGAACGAAACGAACTGGTTGTTTGACATGTCGGTCAAACGGCCTTATGGGCGGGCCTTGGCCAAAGAAAGCTGCTATGAATTCCAGACCTTCAGCCGTCAGTCTGAAGGTCTGGCTACGCGAGACTAGGGTACCCTAGGCCCAGTTGTTCAAAAGTAATGATTGTTCAAAAGTAATGATCGGATTTCAGATATCAGATTGGATCTAATCTTGAAAATGGTTTGTTTAAATGAACAAAACGGTTTTCTGAAATCGGATTAGTTCACAAAATCCTATCTTGGTTTTGGTTTTCATCTGGATCAAAATGTCAGTTTGTGTTAGCTGTGCTTTTTAGGAGGATTGATTCCAGCAGTAGACAACTTTAAGACTGGTTAAAAACACACACACACACACACACACACACACACACACACACACACACACACACACACACACACACACACACACACACACACACACACACACACACACACTTTTATCATTTGATATACACACATTTTTATTTTGCTCTTGGTTAGTTTAACCTAACTGTTAAAGTTATAAATTAGAATTTAATAAATTAGCATTTTTTTAATCACTGTATATAAACTACATTGGCACAATAGTCAGAGATGAACCAGACAAAAGTATAACAATTGCATCCCTTATTGGATGTATATTTGTTTGTTTTTGTTGTGGGTCACATGAGGGGGTATGGAAACTCTAAACTAAAGGCACCAGCACAAAAGTAAGATGGATTACCTTATCCTGGATAGCAAAACATGTCATTTCCAGATCTAGAAAATTCTGATTCGGAACAACTGGGTCCTGGTGTGAAGTTAGGGGGCTACCTCAGTAATCTGGGAGACTGGGGATGGAAGTAGCACTTTTTGTTTGAGCATCAGTAACTCAGTGTTTGCTTGCACTGGATCTCTCAAACTTTCGGTAGCCAGCCACTATTGTCTACTTCAAATAAAACTCACTTGGACGTCTAGGCTACTTCACAATCACAGATAAGAGTTAATGTCAAATACAAAGAGTTCCGTTGTTACAACCCCACTACTGGGGTGTGTTGTAATGCTATATGCATGAGAGGTAATTTGCTGAAATATGATCCATACTATCTAATTTGTGTAAGAACTATTGAGGGGGGAGGGGGGGGGGGGGGGTCGTGATTCATCGAGGTCTGTTGGTCAGGCAGGTCAGCCATGTTAACAATTGTCCGTGAGCGAAATCTCCTCCCATCCGTTGTCTGATTGGCCTTTTGTAAGGATTCCTGGGTAGTTAAAGTGTGAAAAAAAACTACAGACATGGAGGGCCGGTGGTTATGTAGAGGTTTAGATAAAAGGGTTTGAGTGATTAATTATCACTATCTAACCTGACGAAAATGTATTTATTCAACATTGTTTTATTGCATCTGCAGCAGCATTGTGAACTTTTGTAAAGATACGTTTAGCCATTACCTTTTAAATGCATCATTATATTCAAATTGCGAACACACGAGAAGTCTCCGCATGAAAGACCCACTATGAACGTGCTCTCTGAAACTGCACTTTAAATTTCAATATAGATAGAAATGCTGAAGAACCTCACCATAAATCAGCACTTGTTTTATCCGATGTGGTTAAAGGTTTAAATCTGGAAGAGATTTGGAGAATAAAAAAATCCATTGCAAAACAATACACTTGGGTAAAAGTTACAGGTGGTAGAGTTCATGCTGCCAGATTGGATAGATTTTAAATTACATGTGATTCAAGAAACAGAGTAATGTTATTATAATTCCAAATATCATTTCAGATCACAAAATGATAACAATGGATTTTGTCATTTTAAATGAAAGTAGAAGGACTCTGTATTGGTATTTTAATATAACCGTCGGTGTATGAATGAGTGTATGAATGGGTGAATGAGAGGCAATCTGTAAAGCGCTTTGGTGACCATTGGTCTGTTGAAAGCGCTATATAAATGCAGTCCATTTTACCATTTACCATTTAATAATAAGCTTTTGCAAGACAATGTTTTTTGTGCAAATTTTAAATTGTTTGGGGAAACATGGCAAATGCAAAAAGGAAATTATGATGATATAAAACAATAGTGGGACATTGGAAAAGTGCAATTTAGAGTTTGCTGTCAGCAATAGTCTTCATATCCAAAAAGGACATTAAAGACCAGGATACAGGACTTGGAAAATTAGATCTCTGATATTGAGGAGAAAATGATGGCAAGGAGTGGACTGCATTTGGAAACTCAGAGAAAAAGCTTCAGTTAAATACTTTATTGCATGATAAAGTGAAAGGTGCTCTTGTTAGGGCATGTTTTATGAAAAAAAAGAGACATTGATGGACCCACACAATTCTTTTTCAATTTAGAAAGAAAGACTAATCAAAGAAATTTGATGGTGGGTTTAAAAAATGATGAAGGTGTTGTTACCTTTCACTCTCTTTAAATGAGAAGAATTGCTGTTGATTTTTATTCTGACTTATACACAATTCAGCCAACGTCACAGATCCTGAATGTAAAGAAGAGTTATTTTCATGTCTTAAGAAATTGATGCCTGAGCAGAAGGTTATTGATTTAACAATTACTTTTCAACAAGTAGAGTTTACAAGACCTCCTTAAGAAGCTATTAAAACAAATAGATAAAGTTTAACGTAATTTTTTTTTGACCAGTTTTGATTATTTTTAATTCAATAATGACTTACAATTTAATGTTTATTGCCATTTTTTGGAGACTACACAAAATGTTCTGAAGTGTTACTAAAACAACTAGGTAACAACTATAAAGTATACTTCATATCCTGAAGTGTGTTCTTGCCACAAATCAGAGAAGGTGGATTTTGGAAATGCTTTGGAGACTGAATCAAATGACTCCTTTGAGGAAGAAGATAGATGCACACAAGGAAAATTTGTCATTGTGGAGTATGATGGCAGACCATATGTTGGGCAGATCGTGAAGGTTCATGGAGATGAACTAAAAATAAACTGCATGAAGCAAAAGAGTGAGAATTAATTTGTGTGGCTGGATAAACTTGACTGCATTTACTATTCACGGAAGAAGATAATTGGTGTCATGTGTGAACCGGAGCCAATGCACCGTGCTGCTAGACTCGCACCCCTTGACTGGTTGAGTTCAATTCTTGATTGAGGAATGCTGCCACGTGCTAAGATGACCTCACTATTGAATATGTTAAGCATCTGATAAAAATATAGTTCCTGGAATTGTTTTATAATAGAAATTTCATACATGACTGGTAATATTTTAAAATGAATTGAAGTTTTTTCAAAAGTACCTAAAAACTGAAAAAGGAAATGTGCAATCTTCACAATTTTAAATGTGTCAATGTGTTTGTGTTAAGTATGATTAAAAACTGCTCTAAGAATATGTCTTAGATGGAATGGAGTTCATGAATGTTATGCAATGTTTTTAGGGATTTTATTTTCATGTCACTATTACTGTTTAACTGATGAATTTATCAAGTATTTTTTATGTTATTTAATATAATTTCTTAGTACTTTTTAAATGTCACAACATAGGACACATTTACAGTACTGTTGAGTAAAAACGTGACAAAAATATGTGAAGTCATTGACAAAATGAGTGACCACTACTATTTTCTGAAATTGCAGTTTTCATACTACATAAATATACTTATTTTTTCCTTAAAAAGTTGTTTTCCAAAAAAAGTACTTTTTCTTGGCCACTTGTCAACAACCAAATTGCAGGACATAAGAACTAGAGTCGAGTCTGATGATGTTTTTCAGGATTTGTGGGATGGTACAAATATTAAAAACAACTTGCTGCTTAAGCACACAGCCTCTTCAATAGGCATAAGCCTGTATCAGGATTATTTTGAAGTCTTAAACCCCCTAGGGCCAGGGAGGGAAAAGCACAAGATCTTGGCCATGTATCTGACCCTTGCAAATATTTTGCCACACAATAGATCGATCAGATGCAGCTTGTGATGCTTAGTCGAGAACAAGAATATAAGCATTCTGGACAAGATCTAGTGTTTGGCACTCTTATGAATGATTTAAAAGATCTTGAGCTAAATGGAGTAACTTTGTCAGATGGCCATCTCTGCAAGGGAACATTGTATGCCATAGCAGGTGACAATTATGGCGCTTTTCCACTGCATGGTACGGTTCGGTTCGGTACGGCACGCTTCGGTGCTTTTCCACTGCATGGTACGGTACGGTACGGTTCACTTTAAATGGTACCTGGTCTGTTGAGGTTCCAATCGTATGGTACCGGTACTAAAATGTGACGTAAAAACACTGCAGACCACTGATTGGTCAGACAGAATCGTCACAACCAGCGCCATTGGATTTGCGACACGAGACACTAAACCTGCTAGATTTGAATAACCAGTAGACAACAGCCAACGCGGAAGCACCTGTTTTTTACTTTCTTGAAAAAAAAAAAGAGATCAAAACTTTAAAAAAGAAATGGCTGAATCGTGGTCAGTGGACGAGGTGCAGACGTTACTCTCGTTGGTTGCCGAGGAGCGGATCCAGCGAGAGCTGGATGGGGCAAAATGGAATGAAAAAGTGTTCCAAGAAGTAGCTCAGCTCTTAGCCGCACACGGCTATCACCGGACCTACAAACAGTGTAGGGACAAATTAATAAAACTAGAGTGCGCCGCAGTAGAGGTGGCGCAAATTACGATCAGTCCCATCCACTTTGAAGGGGTACTAACTGCAGTGGAAAAGCAACCGAGCTAAAGCGAACCGAACCGTGCCGTACCGAGTCGAGTCGTACCACGCAGTGGAAAAGCGAAGCGAGCCGAACCGTTCCGCGCCGAGTCGAACCGTACATTTGGGTTTTACACAACATTGGGGGCTTCACTGAAAATTTTAGCAAGAGTTCACATTTTTGCAGATACTGTGCAATTGATCGGAAAACATTTCTGGCCGATCCTTTGGATAAGGGACCTGACAGCACACCACAGTCATATCAGAAACACATTGAGGCTC
>CM070827.1:15964886-15975829 GCA_036326025.1 Chrosomus eos
TGAGAACACATTTTTATAATTTCTTGGTACTCTATTTTAGTGATATATTTCCTCCTCCCCTATCACGAAACGCTCACTCTGTCTGGATGTGCTTAAATCTTCCGTAAGAACACTTTCCTGTTACCCATCACATATTTGCACTTCAATAGGCCGACAGAACCAGGTTGATGTGTTTACATGCCAGGCGAAATCAGGGTATGGGGCAAAAATGTAGCTGTGTTGATCGGTTTATGCTAAACCCGTTTATAAGCGTACTCCGATAAAGGAAAAAGGGTAAAAGACTTTACATGACCACATGCATTGTCGACTTAACATAATCGGTTAAGATCATACTGTACATGTAAGCGTGCTTAATATTTCCCAGTTTGAGAGTTGTTTGATGTGGCATGTTTACTTGAATACAGACCAGGAGATAAAACTGTGAGATATCTTTTAATGACCTAAAAAACAAGTTAAAATTCCTGCCTGTGTGAGACCTGACAAAATTACAGATCACTGAAGAATCACAACTATTGTAGTAACAATTATATTAACAATAATTCAAATAAAAGGAAAAGCACCAATATGGGGCTCGCTCGAGGCTACATCAAGTGAGCGATTCTGGCAGAGCGCACTCGTGCATGATGTAAAAAGAACTGAGGTAATAGTATGTGCAGCTCCGCTCTGAATGGCTGGTGAGCTAGAATGTGCGCTACTTGTCCCTAGTGGCACCTATCCCACTTTTCCTTTTGCATTTAGTCCTCGTCTTCTTCATCCTCGTCGTCATCATGGCTAGAGTTGTTCAGCTGTGGCCGCTCACGCTTGATCTTAACAATCCCAGTGAAGATGGCGTAACCCAGCATGGCTCCCACAGCGAACAAAACAGAAAGAATCTGGTTACGGCGCTTGTGGGGCTCATTGTCGAAGTCGCTGCTGTGAGGCTGAACATGAATCTTGTGACCTGGTGCCTCTGAAAAGGGGGAAGGTAAGGTTTAATTAAGTTAGTTTCAGCAAAATGTCAAGGGTTATACGAGAACTGAACCAAACTCAGACCCCTTTAAATGGTCCAAAAAGTGAACAGAAATAAAAAAGAACACAGCTCTTTGCATTTACACTATCAGAGATCATAAAAGGAGACTCGGATCAAAGTTGACTTCATTTAGTTTATGTTCCATTCACAATGTTTTTAGAGCCTAATTAAAATTACATAAAATTTCATTTTTGGTATAATTTATATAATATTCATACTACTACTAAAGATATTTTTATTATTAATAATTTAAAATAATAATAATAATAATAATAATAATTCATTACATTTTATATAGCGCTTTTCTGGACACTCAAAGCGCTTTACATACAAGGGGGGGAATCTCCTCAACCACCACCAATGTGCAGCATCCACTTGGATGATGCGACGGCAGCCATATTGCGCCAGAACGCTCACCACACACCAGCTTACTGGTGGAGAGGAGACAGTGATGAAGCCAATCAGTATATATGAGGATGATTAGGAGGCCATGATGGGCAGAGGCCAAGGGGCAAATTTGGCCAGGATGCCGGGGTTACACCCCTACTCTTTCGAAAGACATCCTGGGATTTTTTGTGACCACAGAGAGTCAGGGCCTCGGTTTAACGTCTCATCCGAAGGACGGGTAAATTGTAATATTGTCATTATTATTAATAATAATTATTAAATTAAGAAACAAATTATTCATTTAATATTTTATTAATATATTAATATTTAATTTATTTTATTATTAATAATTTACACGATTACGTTTCATTATTATTTTATATTAGAGTAGTATTGTTGTTAATAATAATACTTATTTAATTAATATACATAATGTTTATATTAGGCCTACTACACCGGATAATAATACTTTAATTCAAAAGGTTAATTTAAATGAATAATAATACAATTAATACAATAATACAATAAGAATAATATATGAATGATAATTAAAAAAATGTATTATTAATAAATATATTTTGTATTAATATTTATTTAAACTGACCTTTTACAAATAAATTGTTAATTTGTAATAATATTATTGTTGTTAATAATAGTAATACGTAATAAAATATACATAATTTATATTAGGACTACTACTCCCTACTACTACTACTAAATAATAATAATAATAGATCAAAATCTTGAACACAATATAATAGAGCAATATCCACCTGGTGCATCAGAGGGGAAGTAGAGGTCTAGGATTATGGAGCAGTACTGCTGCAGGTTGTTCAGAGAGTTGAGATGCTGCTGAAGCTTTCCATTAGGCAGTTTGATCTTCAACAGAGGAGCCAGGTGTGCAAACACATACGCATCCAGCGACGAGGGACTGGAAGCACATGAAACATCATGGTCACATACGCACATTCTCACACAAATACATACATGCACATATTATGCAATTACACACAATTGGTGTTCCTTACGAGTCTCCAAAGAAGAATTTTTGTGACCCCAGTCTCTGCGATAGGAGGGTCATACATTCAAATGCATCACGATAAAGCTACAGAGCAGAAACACAAACACAAAGATTAAGTTGATCGATCAAAACTGCTGCCAATTTATTTGTAAAAAGGACATGTACATCTGTCTTTGCTCATAACTCAAAATTAATCACACTCTTTTCCAAAGCCTTCCTCTAAACCCAACAAAGCCGTGATATAATGAAGACATGTTGCCATGGCAATGAGTCATCTGACCCAATTCTTTCTATGTTGTGTAAACATATGACGGAGATCCTGCAGAATGGTCCAGGACTCAGGTGTGTCTTTGAAACAAATGTAGACCACCAAGAGACTGTCAAAAACAAAGCCCACATATAGAAATTCTCATGGTTTGAATGTAGCAGCTTATATTGAGATAAGCTAAAAGAATTTCGGTAACACTTTACAATAAGGTTCGTTAGTTAACATTAGTTAACTACATTAGTTAACATGAACTAATAATGAACTACACTTATACAGCATTTATTAATCTTTGTTCATGTTAATTTCAACATTTACTAATACTTTATTAAAATCTTGTTAACATTAGTTCATGCTCTGTGAACTAACATGAACAAACAATGAATAGCTCTATTTCTATTAACTAACGTTAACAAAGATTAACAAATACAGTAACAAATGTATTGCTCATGGTTAGTTAATGTTAGTTAATGCATTAACTAATGAACCTTATTGTAAAGTGTTACCAGAATTTCTTCCCCCTGGTTTCACAGACGAGGCTTAAGCCTAATCTCAGACTAAAATGCATGTTTGAGCTGTTTTAATTTAAAGCAACTTGCACTGTCATATCTGAACAATACGCAAGTCCCATTGTTTTGTCTCAAGATATACAGCAGTAACGTTTATAAAAGCTAATTAAATGAAGGCCTAATCCTGGCTTAATCTAAGCCCTGTCTGTGACACCAGGCCTTAATGACATGAATTTGGATAAGCTTTTACTTTAGCAGATTACACCTGTATTGCATCGATTAGCATTAAACTACACTTAAATAGTAAAAGCTTTTTAGAAAGGTTGTACAACCTGTTACAGTCACCTAAAACACCGCTTAAATTGCTAACTAGAAACTAGTTAACATTAACCAATAGTTTGCACAGCTTCAGCTACATTAGTTGAAACAGCTTTGGAATAGTGTGCTCAGGACCAGGGATAAGAGTGTCTCATACACTACAGTTTAAAAGTTTGGGGTTGGTAAGATGATTTAATGGTTTTGAAATAAGCCTCTTATGCTCATCAAAACTACAATTATTTGATCAAAAATACATTAAAACAGTAATATCATGAAATATGATTACAATTTAAAATAGCCATTTTGTATTTGAATATATTTCAATTGTCATTGAAAATGTCATTTATTCCTGAATTTTCAGCATCATTAAGCCAGTCTTTAGTGTCACATGATCCTTCTGAACAATCATTCTGATATAATGATTGCTGTTCAAGAAACATATACGTTAAAAACAGCTTTTCTACTTACTATGTTTGTGGAAACAATGATACATTATGTTTTTCCAGAATTCTTTGATAAAGTTCAAAAGAACAGCATTTCTTTTGTGACATTATAAATGTTTTACTGTCACTTTTGATCAATTTTATATACTCTTGCTGAATAGAAGTATTAAAGGGTTAGTTTGCCCAAAAATGAAAATTCTGTCATAATTACTCACCCTCATGTTGTTCCAAACCCGTAAGACCTTCGTTCATCTTTGGAACACAAATTGAGATATTTTTTTATGAAATCCGAAATCTTTCTGGCCCACCATAGACTGCAATGTTATTACCACTTTTAAGGCCCAGAAAGGTAACAAAGACATTGTTAAAATAGTCCATGTGACTACAGTGGTTTAACAGTGATGTTATGAAGCGACGAGAATATGTTTCGTGCGCAAAAAACAACAACAAAAAAACTTTTTTCAACAATTTCTTCTCTTCCGCCAGTCTCTGGTGCTGCTTATGTTGTAAACACAGTGCAGCGCTTCTGGGTTCTACAACATCAGAACGCCAGCTCAGTATTGGCCGGATCCTGCGTCAGCATTACACGTAAGCGTCGTGGGGTTCACAGGAACAGCACATTTCTGGGCTTTGAAACATTGCAGTCTATAGTGGGTCAGAAAGCTTTCGGAAAACTCGGCGGGATTTCTGTCCCTTCACTTATGACCAACGAGACTACTCATTTCAAGCCCTAGAAAGGTACCAAAGACATCATTAAAGTAATCCATATGACTCCAGTGGTTTAATCTCAATTTTATGAAGCAACGCAAGTGCTTTGTTTGTGAACAACAAAACAAAAAACATAATTTACCACTTCGACGGCTTTACTACCTTTCTGTGGCTTGAAAGTGGTAGTTGTGTAGGCTATCAGTGGAGGGACAGTAAAAGACCTTTATTTGTGTCTTATGGGTTTAGAATGACATGAAGGCAAGTAATTAATGATAGAATTTTAATTTTTGGGTGAACTAACCCACTAATTTCTTTATTTTTTAATCTTACTGATCCCAAACTTTAGAAGAGTAGCGAAGATTGTACATTTTTTCATGTCACATATTTCTTAGAAGCATTTCCTTTCAATAAAAATTTTAAATCATGGAAGGAGAACATTGTAAAATCTTCAGTGTTTGTTCCTCCCGTCTCACCTCTTTCTCCAGCTGTTCACCGGGCTCCAGGACTGCGTCTCCCCTCACGAGTCTCAACTTCTCCAGCTGCTGGCTGTGCATGCGGTTGGGTAGCAGGAAGTTAAGAGGGAAGGGGATGTTTTCTGCATACCAGCCCCGTGTAACATCCACATAGTTTTTTGAATCTATCCACAGTGTGTAGACCTACCCAGACAGAATTGTTCAGAGACATATGAAGTTTCTCAGTATTCCAATTAAGTTCCACTAAGACTGTTAATGTCTCCGTTTTACAGTTTTAAAGAGGAAAACAGGATGTGCGCCACATCAGTAAACATGATGGATGTCCGGAGGGGGACAGTGAAAGATCAAACATCAGCATTTGAACGGTGTCATCATGCAGAGAGTAGAAATGACTGTACAAAGAGAAGTAGCTTTGTAATGAACAGACATTATTGGATACAATATAAGGGCTTTGAACATGTATTGTCCTGACAGAGGTATCTGTTTTAGGGAATTTTCAGGCCTGTAGATAGTTTACTTGGTTCCGAAACAGGAGTTCAAATAGTTACAATGTTGTATTTATCTTCTTGGTTTGGTTTGCTATCACAAGGCAGCATTTCTAAACAGACAAACATTTGTTTATACAAGTCAAGTGCAAGTAAACTTGCGAAATGAATCTCAAACTTATGTATGTATTGTTGACAACGTTTTTAAGCCTTCACACGACACTGTTCCATTAAGCAATTAAAGCACATCTCTTTGAGATGCTTGCTAAAAACCTTAAAGGAGCATTTCACCCATTTCAACATGAATCTTTATTGAAAGTGGATCATATATGTAGTCGAAATGTAAAATAATTTTTGAATTTGTTGCCCTCTTGACCGAGAAAAGACAGAAAATAACCGAAGGGTGCATTTGTATGAAAGACTACAACACCCACAATGCACCACATTGCACAGCTCCGCAAGCCACACCCACCAATCCGGAACTGCGCGCACATCAAAGAAATCATTCTTTCGTCAACAAGGCTAACGTTAGCTGCCACCAGAGTTTGAAATTCATTTCACGCAAAATTTCTAGTAAGTGATAATGAAAGTAAAGAGACACACCGACCGGTCAATGAAATTTATCTTCCGTCCTATCATGACGCAAAATGACGATATTTACGTCACGATAGGACGGAAGTAAAACACTTAAATCCTTTTTTCTCCCATCTCATAAAAAAAACAAGCAAAATTCCACCATCATTATAATATATGACTGGGTTTCTAACAATACAAACCTTAATGCAAATGGGTGAAGTGACCCTTTAAACTTCTGTATTTCCATGCGTTTTGGACAGTTGTTCATATGACCAAATTTAAATTAGGCTTTTCACTTTTTATGGAACTTGCATAATTACTACAAATATATAATTTGTGATACAGCCTGGTTCGTTGGGTCGGATTGCTTTCTTTCCACAAGCTAACCACTCCAGTTTTAGGTTTTTTAAGTGGGCCGAGACCACGACTGCGTTTCTCAAAAGCATCATAAGCCAAAGTTTATAGTAGAACCATTGCCTCCAATGCTCTCTACGATCAACTTAGCTCACGACACTTTTGATAAACGCAACCCATCTCGTTCCCGCAATCTCAGACCGATTTCTTTGCTGCGGATTTGGCCATGTTCATATATGCCTAAACGAACTGAACTAAGGGAGAAAACGTGCCAGGTTGCGTAACAGGTGTGAAAACGCCCTTGTCTTTTGCTGCTCACTCCTCACCAGTGCAGGTAGCAGTTTCTCCTCCAGTAGAGAGACAAAGGCAAGCGTATCTGCACCCTCCTTTGCTGATAGGTCATAGTCTGCATTGTACTTCTGAAACAAGAGACAGACAATTATTTAACTGCAACTTTCAAAAGCACTCACCACATTTGCATTGCATTCTTTATCTACTGTAAGGGTAAAATAAGCAGTGACTAACAATCAAAGCAGCAGCTGCAGTATGCCAGCAGTTGTTAATGTGAATGTAACTGACCATGATGTGTTTAGACATCTCTGAATGTCTACCATTGCCAAAAAACTCTCTCAAGGATTAATGGATATAATAAGGAAAGGTTAAGCAATAAAGTCAAATTCCAGAGTTCTTTCATGGGAGTAACTCGGACATGCTGTGCATGCTCTTAGTTCACCACTAACAAGCTATAAACGCTCATGCCATACCCACCGCTTTTACAACACAAACCAGAAGCTGTTATTGGGAAACCGCACATGACAGCTACAACAACCAATATGACCAACAAAGTCAAGAATACTGTCATACCCTTTTTTTAAATGTCCTGCAAATATTCCATTAGGATTGTACAATAATAATTTTTTACTTTTAAAGATTTCTAGGTGGATTTGCATTTGTATGTCAGGTAACAATCTTTTGAATTTTATTTAGTATTAGCATACAGATATTCACAAGTGTAAAAAACTTTTGGTGTTATATTATGAAATAAGACCGTCAGTGGACCGACTTATTATTCTAGGTTTTTCTCTACATAAAGTAGCAGTAATGAATTATGCAGTATCATTTGAGATTAGTTCTCCTATGCTCCCCAAGGATGCATATATTTGATATAAATACAGACAAAAAAACATTGTAAAATATTATTACAATTTAAAATAACAGTTCCCCATTTGAATATACTGTAAAATGTAATGTAACGCTGAATTTTAAGCAGCCATTATTCCAGTTTAGGAATAATTCAATAGAACAATTTTTTTTAAATAGAAATCTTTATGTTTAAATATCTTTAATATTTTAAATATCTTCTTTACTATCATTAACAACTTCCTTTTAAAAGAGCTTCAGAACAGCTGTCTTTAGATCACTCAACACCCTTTCACAATCTACTTAGCATCTGCTCATAAACTGGTTTAAGGAAAATCCTTCACCTGTTTTCTGAGGATGCAGATCTTGATTTAGATGCTGAGAAGCTTTAGAGTTTAATCCTCACCTGTTGAGAGAGTGTCTGTGTGTGTGCGCGCGTTTGTGTGTGTGTGTGTGTGTGTGTGTGTGTGTGTGTGTGTGTGTGTGTGTGTGCGAGAGAGCGAGAGTTCATCTTGCCCCCAAAGGTTGTTAGCCTCTGAGGGTTTGGGGGGTGGGGGTCATTCATTCACCTGTTTCCTGAGATGAATGATGATCTTACTGGGTTGGGAGACGCTTCCTTCTTCCCTAGTCTTCAGAGCAGGCAGAGTACCTGTTGGAGGAGGAAACAACTCGCATGTTAACCCCTGCAGGAGATAATTTAGAAAAATTTAGCACACTGCCTTAAGTGCACGTGCATTCAAACCAAACACACTCCACACAGGCTTTCAGAAGTCAGTGGAGGCTTGACACGTTGACCTATGACCTGTTGAACTCGGCTCATTACACCCTCTTTCAGTTTGGGTCACTCTAAGGTTCCCTCGTACAGCATATACATCTGTAAGCTGTCATTCAGTCTTCTGTCCTTGACAGTAGCTCACTTTAAGAGCTCGATGTATCAGATGACCACTGAACTGTAATTCTAGCAGAATTTAGGTTTCTGCACTGCAGTGGTAAACCTACCTGTAGGACTTCTCCATGGGTTGGTGATTTTGTGAACTTTGAGAGGAGCTCCAGCAAACTTGGCATAGGCCTTAAGAGAAAAAAAGAAAATAAACTCAGTTATTTATTCCCAAGATACAAACAAAACAATGAAGCGGAACAGTTGAGGTCTGGAAGTAAAATCCCCAATTATTTATCCACAGAGAAATAGTTTTTCATATAAACATGAGTAGTTCTTACAAAGCATGACAACCATTTGCAAAAGTATATGGACCCTAGAGTAGCAATCAAACAAGTCAAACATTGGTCAAATTGTTCATATAAACATACAAGATGCTATAGCTATAATAATAACAACAACAACATTGTAGGCTATATATGAACATGGTTTTTAGTAAAAGTTTTTATTTTTAAAAAGTAGTCCTTTTCTCTACTTTTTGGCCTTAAACATTTTTTTTGTACATTAATAACTAACAATAACGCAAAATTACTTATAAGTCACTCTTATAATGAGGCTTTTTTTCTTTTCTTCCTTTTAATGTCAGGAATGTTGTATCACCCTAACATTTTTTTAATTTTCACTTTAAAAAAAGTAATTTTATGTGTGAATCATTCTGAATTAGTTTTTTAATTTTTATATTTTTCATTTTAGGCAAGGCAAGTTTATTTATGTAGCACATTTCATACACAATGGTAATTCAAAGTGCTTTACATAGAAAAAAATAAAATAATCAAAAGAAATCAGAACAATTAAAACAGTTTAGAATAAAAAAATAAATAGATATTTTAGTTAAAAGTTTTATTATTTTTGTTTTGCGTTTTTAATTCTCTATAGTTTTTATTAATTTCTATTTGTTTTATTTTTAGTGTTATTAAAGTTAAACTCAATAAAAAGAGAGAAAATGAGAAATTTTGCCTTGACAACTATTTGACAAGTTTAATTCTGTTTAATCATTTTGTCTCAGATAATGTTAATTTCATTTCAATAACACAGTTTTAATTTTAGTTTACTACAATAACCTTGGGTGTGTGTAAATTGCATTTTTAATGTATTGAGCATAAAATGAAAGTCATGTCATTGATATGACTAATAATATAATATGAATTATGGCACATGTGGAACACTATAATGACCATTCAGCATTTAAGACTAGAGCTAGGCTATGCATTTTATGAAGAAAAAAAAAACATACTTGGGAAAAAAAAAAGTTATGTTAATTTATAATAAAAAATAAAAAGTCTGTCATTGCTCCTCAAAAGAGTTGAAATTTCACACGGATGAGTAATAGTAAGGCTGGATAATCTGAGCATTGCTACATTGCTATTGAGACATTTCTGTGGGGCTCAACGGCTAAGTCACTAATTGGGTAGTCCAAAAATGTGCTGACTTGAGTTAGTGCCTGGGAGGGTCTTATGTTTGCCAATGGTGGAGATCAAATTCTGGACTCACTCCAAGTCAGGATAGTAAACAACATTTTGCAGTCAGCTGCATTAAATTGAACATGAAGACGCCAATCATAGCTCTCACACTCAGTGGAATTTATGAAAGTCACTTCCCTGAGCAAAGGCGAAGGCAAGTAGGAAAGATCAAATGAGAGAGACCTGATGTAGTCTCTTATTTCCAACCCATCACGAATGTACTATTAAAGAACATCAAACAACAGCGCTGCCGCTCTGTAAATTCCAGTGTGGTTTGCGGCTCTTGACTGCTGTGCTAAGGCATTTAAAAGAATTCATAGTGTTATGTTTTCTTTGTTTATGGAAAACTAAGAGAGTAAGTATAATAGTATCTTTGTAACAGAAATGAATCATGTATCCAAAATACAAGATGAGATCATGGGACAGGGACACAGTAAAAATTTAAAGCAGTAATAATAGTCAGGCTCACATAAATACAACATCTTTAAGAATACGAGTTGAATGGCTGCAAGCACCGCTGGTAACCTGAGAAAGCGTCTGGATGCAGTTAAAGTAATGCTTATGTCTTTCAATCGCACACACAAGCCACACAAACCTATCCATGTGCTAGTGGTCTTAAAACCTTCATTCATGTTTTTCTAACATCATCTGCACATTTATGTTGTGGTTTGAGCCAATGCAGCTCTGAATGGGGGCTTTCGAAATCGCCTACTCTCTAAATATGTTCTTCTTTTAACTTCACTGACGTTAAAAAAAAATATATTCTATTCAGTATGAATGTGTGAAGTCATTTTTAAGTATTCAAGTTTGTCTGTATTAATAATTTATATTAGGTTTTTTCATTAATTAGTTTTTTTT